>NQII01004557.1:128161-160036 GCA_002778355.1 Clitarchus hookeri
ATTTTCATTCGTTCCTTTAGTCACTTGACCACAACCCACCATTGCCAACCTGAGAATTTTGACAAATAATTTTTTTAAGCAGTTCCTACTTCAGTGTGTCATGTAGTTGAATGTACCATTATTTTGGACAAACGCCATAGCAGAGCTTCGGTATGTGACAGAAAACAAAGGAAAAGACTAAGAAAACAGAAAAAGAAACCAAAAATATCAGGAGTTATCAGAAAAAAAAAAAGAAAAGAACAGTATATAAATATATGCGGATATAACAATGGAACACAAAACGAAGACAAAACAGACGAACGTAGCAGACTTCCTTCGACAACAGATGCCGCATTTCGGTAACGGTTGTTACCGTCTTCAGGCACTCATACGATCTGAACTGCACCTCCAGTCTAGAGTACGCTCAAAACAATATTTCATGTAACTCAGTCTCTTATAGAACTTAAAAAAATTTTCTCTTATCACACATACCATCTAGCAAACAATGATGTTTAACATTTCCAATATAGCTCAACGTATGATTGCTTTTATATTATGCAATACTAACGTTTCTATTATAGCCTATTAACGGTTACTTCCAAACGTTTTGAAGCCGTGCTAAAGTTATATTTTCAGGATATTCCTCCGCCTCATGAAAACAGAGTTTACAAAATTACACCAGAGGCCCAACGCACCACATTCGTTCGCACTCAATATAACAACATTTTGTATTAGAACTATTTCTTACAAGGTATTACAAACGCATCTATTTTCTATCTGTCCTTATTCATATTAGTTATACATTAAGTATTGCAATTTCTATATAAAATATAAGTAAGATACTATAATGTAACACGTGACGTACATAGGAAGCAACCAAACACGTCATACACAGGGTGTGTTTTTTCAAAGGTTTGATTCAAAAAGTGCAAAGAAACCCCCTAATATACTATAGACCCAAAGTNTGACGTACATAGGAAGCAACCAAACACGTCATACACAGGGTGTGTTTTTTCAAAGGTTTGATTCAAAAAGTGCAAAGAAACCCCCTAATATACTATAGACCCAAAGTAACTTCATTTAAGAGAACATTAAAATAACTTTTGTCATTCCGTGTTAGGTCCAGTATTATTTTAATAGTACACTACTAAAGAAATATTTCTTCTGCCATAACCTTAAAATCATAATCTAGTGTATTACCTTCCTTTATTCATGTGCATACACATTATTTACGTTTATTGAATAAGTGCATAATTTACAGAGTATCGTGCTGTGATGAAATTTGATTTATAGTTACTGTAGTATTTTCATAGTACAGTTTTCAGTTGTCTATTAATATTTACAACATAATTTTAATACTGAGCAGTTTTCCATTACTCGCACTTGTCTCTCATAATTACAAGTTTAGAGCGTAAAGGTTCCGGTTTTTAAATCATTCCGGTCACATCCGTTATATTGGAAGGAATTTATTTACTTTTATTTATGCGTTTTATTAATATACGTGATTATTAGAGATAGTGGTTTATCGCGGGAAAAGTTGACATTTTGCTACAATTCAATGTACTGTACACATGTCCGACAGTTTCTTTCTTTATTGGCTGTCATGAATGTATGCAGATACTACCCATTTCCACTGGAGCAATGAAGATTCTGATACTATAAGGCGTAACGTTCGTGATTGGTCTGTGTTATGGTGTGATCAGGCCTTAGCTGAACGGCTTGCCTGATCACACCTTCAAACATTAAACTGGAAACGAGCGGGATTGCAACGANTGATCAGGCCTTAGCTGAACGGCTTGCCTGATCACACCTTCAAACATTAAACTGGAAACGAGCGGGATTGCAACGAAACCATTTGGTCGTCGATCGTTGCGAAACAAGACAGTTGCAGAAATCCCCTCCACCGGTCACTGAGCGGGGCCGAAGAACCACGCGCTTGATATAGGCCGGCGTAACACCGGAACGAGTGTCTTTTCGACTTTCGACCAGCGTCCTTCGACCAGAGTCTGTCGTCAGGAAGATGAGTGCGTCTGGTCGGCGTTAACCATCTCGTAGAATCAGCCTCCGGCTTCAACAAGGTGATGAATTTCCAGTTACGATTAATTAAAATGGCGTGAAGCATAATAATAATATAAATAATGAATCATCTTAAATTCAAGGTAAAACTCTCCCGATTAATAGTCATTTAAATAGCAACTGTAAAATTCTAATGATAATAAAACTCATCTTATACTGTTGTGCTCTACTGAATCATGGGTCATTATTGAGCTACGTCCCTATATACTTTCAAGTACGAATTGGCTGAAAAGCTTGTTCGTAACGCCTGCAAACAACTTAACCGAGTCAAAACTTGTTCATCCAATCATGAAAGATTAAACTAGTTAGAGTGTTATAGAAGATATGTTGACTCAAAAAAATTTCGCGCTTTTCCAACATCTATAGTAATTATTTATACAGTTTACGAACATTTCCGTAAACGTAAAAAGCTGGAACTTAACGGATAAAGCATCGGGAAATGCGAACATCTCTTTTGTAACTAATTANTCGGGAAATGCGAAAATCTCTTTTGTAACTAATTACTCATCGGGTACAAAATAAATAGGTACAACTCGTTGAAAGTATATGTGCATAAGTAGAAGCATAATTTTACACGGCATATTAATTTGGCATCTTTTCACTAGATTTAAAAAGTTTACACTATCTGTGTAGGACAAATAAGTAAAATAATTGCCGATACTGGAACCAGCTAACTTTGTTGCAACCAAAATTCTGTATGAATAGTCCCAATAGCCGAGAAGATTGTTCCAGCTAACAACATGTTTACTCACAACTAAACGAAACATTCGTTAGATTCTATCATGACGTTTATTAAGCATATATAACCATCATACTCTTATGAAACCCTGTACACTTACTAGCCTAAGAGTATAACATGTTGACTATATTCATTTGCGTCTATTAAAACAAATTTATTAGTAGGGTGCGACAAAAATTTCACTAAATTCCATTTCCTGGAAAACAAAATCTGGACATAAAAGTTTTCTTCATTTTTAGTTCTCTGTCGTTGCCTTACGTTGATGAGGTAGCCTTCGTTGGAGATATACGAACTACCGTCTCAATGGAAACGTCGTAATTACTGACCGACTTAATGCAGTGTGTCAGCGAATTCGTGGGCTGCGAGAACCAACACGATGCGCAGTCAGCCACAGCGCGAGTACCAACTGTGCGTTAGTTAATAAGTAAATTGTAATTTGAAACAATCAGAATCCCTGGCGTGGGTAGGAAGGCGCGGGAAAATTACGGTGTTAGAGGGAGGGAGAAGTCGTTAGTTTAATAATTAAGCCCTTCCCGGGAGGCAGAAGAGGGGTTTATAAATTCTCCACGAGTTTCAGAGAACTCCATCTACCATCTTCCGTTTGGCCGTGTTAGACTGATCGCTTCGCTCTCCGATTAATTCACTGGGATTCTACAGTCGGGTAAACGAACACATGCCCAGGTAAAAAAACTATTTTTTATGAAATTACGCCAGGGAGAACGCGCAATAGAGTAATTATTTTTGATAACAGACTAGACTCGACAATATTAAGGCTTGCAATTTTGTCTTTGGACCACATCAATTAATTTCGCATGTCAATAATTCTGGAGGCATATGTAATCTCTACAGCTATTAACTCTGCTAAATTATTAACTGTCAGAATTAAAATTTATATTAGTTCCACGCTTTTAATTAGATATACAGTAATCAAACATTTCATTGCTTGACGACATCTAGTCAAGTTGGCGACGTATTATGAAAAGTAATTCCATGTTCTTTACCCTTCTGGTCAGAGATAAATATATTGTGTTAGGCGTTGCAGCAAACAAAATTTTGGCTCTAAATTTAGTAATTTTGGTATAACATTCTTCTACATAATATTTTGGCAAAATCTATTTATTAGACAACGCAATATAGACTCAAAGAACGTCCTCAGTTAACCATGAACGAACTGAAAAATTATAAGTTTCTACAAAAATATTTCACGACAAGCTGTTCTCCAAGACACTTTAGTTCAGTTCTCCTTTCGCCATTATATAATTACAATTGTCACGTGTCTTAGGTGCTTGTCGGCGAATCACGGACATTCGGTATCGGAGTAAATTGACTGTGATTGACCCTGTCAGGTAAGAAAATGTGACGATTGGAGTCAAGTGAATACGATTGGGCTGCTCTTAATAACGAGGTCTTGACAGTCGATGAGTGAGTGAAGAGATTTGGGCGGCTCTTAACAGTGGGGTCTTGAGAGCCGAAGGGTGAAACGAGGTGACTATGGAGCAGCGTCGGAATGCAAGNCTTGAGAGCCGAAGGGTGAAACGAGGTGACTATGGAGCAGCGTCGGAATGCAAGGGCGGAGGAGACGGGAGATCGCTGAGAAAACTCGCCGAGAAGCAGCATCGTCAGGCGTGATTCCCATCAGGAACTCAGTTCACCTTGGTGGGAGTNCGCTGAGAAAACTCGCCGAGAAGCAGCATCGTCAGGCGTGATTCCCATCAGGAACTCAGTTCACCTTGGTGGGAGTCGAACGATCTAGCTACTATGGCACCGCGGCACCACATGTGAGAATTTATGTGGTTAAAAAACAAAATAAATGAGTCTACGTGCACGTAGGATATTGAAGTACAGCCTCCGCGAAAATATTTCATAAGCTACACCAAAGAAAGCCAAACGCAGTCGGTGAAAACCTGCAGCACCAAACACTATGAAAAACTGTATAATACGCCAGTGACCTAGTTTTGCAGATTTACTTGTGATTGTTGCCAATTTTCAATCACACTGACATTACAGAATATTTAAGAGTGTAACAGATTTTAAGTGTAACAGATCTTTATTCCGTGAACTCTAGCCACCCACGCAGACAAAATTGTGTCAATTGTCAGCAAAGTTGCCCAACGCCGTTCACCAATCAGCGCCTTGCAACCTACTTGCTAGGCGGTAGCCCGACAAAGAAGGTATCTTTCGCAACAAGCAACAGCGAATTATACATAAGGCTCATCACTTCCAATATACGAGAAGGGTGAGGCGAAATGGCGATCGAGCAACGATGAAACGCAAAGGTTGAAAAAATGGGAGTACCACGGAATAAAAATAAATAAAATGAAATATACAACGTCAGGCGCGTTTCCCAGACGCATTAATACGGGGTTTACCCTCTCAAGAATCAAGCCCGATTTTCAATGGTGGGAAACGTGTGTTCTAAGCAGTACAAAACCGCGCCCCCCTTAAATATCGTCGTACGTGCTCATTGATATCATATGCAGTGCACGTTTGTTACAGGCGTGTCGTGTAAGGAGGGGAAAACTTCGCGAACAAATTTGAGTACAAACTAGACTTCGAACATGATGCTATAATGTGATCAGGCCTTAGCTGAACGGCCTGCCTGATCACACCTTCAAACATATAACCACGGCACGAGCGTGATTGCAATAACATCTTGCGAAAGATAGTTTCAGAACCCCCACCCCCCCCACAGGCAAGTAAACGGGGCCAAAAATATTAAACAACGCGCCCGATATAGGCCAGCGTAACACCGGGAGCGGCGTCTTTTGTAGTCGGGTTACTGTAACGAGAAGACCACTGAAGATGGGTGTGTCCGGCCGTCGTTAACAGCCTCCTAGAATCAGCCTCCGGCAACATGAACAAGGTGGGGACTTTCCAATTAGATTGTAATAGTAATGACATGCGGTAATAAAACTTATTATAATTAAATAGCATCTTGGTATACCATTTAAAGCTCCCGCGATCAATAGTCAGGTGAATAGTTATCGCATAATCGCTATGTTCAAAAAACTTAATCTTATACTACTGTGCTCTATCTAATCATGACTCATTATTTGAGCTACGCCCATAGACACTTTCAGGTAATGAATTACCATAAAAAGTTCAATTCGTAACAATGGTGGGGGCTTGGTTCCTCCCCACCCTCTCGCTGCCTTGCATCAGCTTCTCTACTATCCAACCCCATTTCAATAAATTCCCCATCCACCCACGCTAATTTCCGTATTAATAATAGCAAAATTTCAGCCACGTCCACTTTTAACATTAAAACTTTTAGCTTTTAAGTAGCCGTATAATTGAAATAATGTCATAATATCTACTTCTAAAGGTATCAGGTTTAAATAATAATTTACCTTTTACAGCCCAATATCTAAACATACAAAGCTAATATTCGAAACCTAAATAACAAACGGTATTAAAATGTAAAGAATGTTAATAGTTTCTATTGGTTTACTGCGTGAGTATCGCCCAATAGCATTACTCGGAGAAAGTTGCTGTTTGTGTTGGTGCCGTTTTATGACCGTGCGCAGTACCAAACATAATTTAAATTGATTTATATGGGAAATAGGAGTTAGTGCTAAGAGGGCATGGGACAGTAATTAATTATAAACGTAGTTAAAGGTGGTTCACTGTAAAGTGAACCACCTTTAACAATTAGTATCCTTCCGCTATATGTAAAATTTACATTGACGTGGGCCTGGTGACTTTATTCATGCGTTAGCAAAGTAAAAACGTGAAATTGTTAAACATAACTGTATTAATTATATGCCGACTTGTACTCTAATTCGCACAATGCAAAAATCCACCAACTCTATTTACTGTAAATTTTAATATTTCACTTTCGATGCAACTTCAAGTATTGGAACTATTTTACTAAATTCGCTGCCAAACTGAGCCTGCATGCCAGTGAGTACTGTATATGCTGTTAACGGGCTATTATATTTTTCAAAGGTTTATTTCTGAAGTGCTTCCTTTACCGTGGACACCCTTTACTTAAACGTATAGGTTTCTACAACTATTAAACAATGCAACAAAAGTCAATTACAGGCGGCACTTTTTGCCAACTTTGTGAACAAATATTTACCCATGGTGATGAACTTATGTCGAGGTATTTTATGTGCTGTAAGGTTGTACATNTGAACAAATATTTACCCATGGTGATGAACTTATGTCGAGGTATTTTATGTGCTGTAAGGTTGTACATTTATTTGCGTTGCAAAATATCGTGCTAAAAAATGCATCGCTCGCGTAAAAAATTTGTTCACGCAGCCGTTCCTTAGTCTTGTAATGCTGGCTTCCAAAGACTTGTAGATTTCAATTAAACTTAGCATTAGTCTGTGTCCCGCACACTCTTAATTCGTTCAGTACCGAATTAGTTAATGAGCTCAAGTGTTGCAATCATTAAATTCTGTGTGTGCGTGCGCGGGCGTGTTTCTCTGTGCTGTTTTGTCGAGTGCGCTTTTCGCAACTAGTGACATGTACGGTATGTTCGATGATACCAGCATTGACCGTGCACAAATGTGAGATGCAGAAACTTCTACAAATCAGATTTATCGGGAGGAACACTCTCAAAACACTTTTAAATGATGCTTTGTTGTGTACAGTGCCAATCATAAATATTCTACATGTGCAACACGTCCTCGATCCTGGACTCGAGGACTGAACGCGTTAAAGCTATTCAGGAGTCAATATATATATATTTTTTTTCTTAGAACATTTTATTGTTCCATGACGTATAAATTTGAACTAGATAAAAATTGCTGACAAGCATAGGATACATGCCAATTTTGACTTAAAACCTTGATTCGTACAAATTAAAAAACATATTTTAACTTGAAGTTTGGTTTCACCGGAAATCTTTCTAGAAATCTCAGTTGTTGCATGTTTAACTTTCCGTGAAATCAGACACTTGATTCACCCGCGGTAAAGTTTAACTTCAAGCTATTTTGACTTCATATTCCATCCAGAATTTAAAACTGAAATACAGGCGAACTACATAAAAAATTGCCAATAAAATTTTTTTCATTACATTCTCATGAAATGGACAATTATTTTGATATGTAGCCTGACATGCAAGGAAAAAATAATAATTTTGTTGTGACCAAATTTTTTGTTTGTGGCAAGAAAATTATTCTGTCAATATATACTTTACAAAATATCCTGTGGCACCAGAAATTTATTTAGCCATTTAAATATTTACTGGCAACAACAATATTACTTTTGTGGTGACCAATAAATTCATTTTGTTGGTGGGGCCGCAGCGATGTAGTGGTTGGACTACTCATGTGACTACGCATGTGGGAATCGTGCGGGACGATGTCACTGGTTGGCGAGTTTTCTCGGGGACCTCCCGTTTCCTCCACCTTTGCATTCCGGTGCTGCTACATGCTCACCTCGTTTCACACTCATCTGCCATCAATACCTCTATGTTAAGAGATGCCAAATCTCTCCAGTGTATTGGTAGGCAATAATGTGTTTGTTAGTTGCAGCAAAAATGTTAAAAATTCTAACAGCAACACTGGTTAGTGGGGCTCACAAAAGTGTTTTTGCGGGTCGCGGTAGGTAGATATGGAGTGATTTCTCTAATGCCGCTTTGACTTCAAGGTCGGAAAAAAAGCAGTCAAGGCCTTTATTAAAGAACCATCTATGACCTGAAATAATTTCGGGCAACCGTAGATAACTGAAATCAGGATGGCTGGATCAGGAATCTAATCCAGGTCCTCTCGAAGGCGACTCCTTTGTTACCACCGAACCACTTTGTTCGATGTTGCGTGCTTTGATTTAAGCACGCACATACCTCAAATACAAGTGGCAGACACGCCAAGGACTCAATACTTCGCCTCCCAGAAACTTTACATTTCTGCAATTATATATGTGTAACTTGAGGGATCGTGTAATTTCATCCCCAATTTCCTAAAAATTTCCCTAAATTATTCGTTCTCAACATGATACAAGGAGACAAACACGGACAAATATGGTGTCGTGGCCAGACCAGAAGGAATATAACGGAATTAGTTTTGCAGTCGCAGCGAAATGTTTCACTTAGGACGACGCGAATGCTGTTACTGCTAACTAAATATTTGGTGGTAGCCAAAAAAAAAAAAAATACATTTTCAATAAACAATTATATTATTGAGCATTTGGTACTTGTGAACCTACGAGTTACTGAAAACAATAATTTTATTTTTTAGATCAGAAACACAACTTTGCTTTGGAAAACGATAACCAAATAGTTTTTGTTGCTTCAAACTAATCTTTCCTATGCATATATACATTTTTGATATGTTTTAAGACTTACACAAAAAAAATAGCTAAATAAAATTTTTTTATAGTGCTTTTAATACGTTTTGGAAAAGTATTCTTTCTCAATCATCCTACTCTTTTTGAGATTATTATCTCATATTAAGAAGATAAGAAATATGTTATATGCTAAACGTGTATAAAGGCTGTTCATGGTGAAGTGAGCACTTTTGAAAACAACCTTTGAAAAGTGTCACTGCTCCTACCTGCGTATATTTTAACAGCCACACTGACTGTCACGCGCTTAGTAAAGTTGGCAACGACGAAGAGAAAGTAGTTCCATGTGTTAACGTTAAATTACAAGTGTTAAGTAAACATTTGTGAATTCTGAAATGTTTAATTTTCCTTTTTCTTTTTTAAATGCATATTAGTGTAAAAATAAAAATTGCAAAACATTTACTTTTCTAAAAAAAATTTACAGCTGTCCTTGACCGACACACGAATGAAGTGATGAGGCTAATGGTAACGTTAATTGTACATATGGTGGTAGAATCTACAATGCGCGTATAAGTGGATCTTAAGCAGGACTTTCAAAAGTGGCAAATTTTACCGGGAACATCCGATAAAATAATGTCGGTGGCCGGCATGTGCTCTCGGCGTCACGTGTGGGTGCCGAGGGGGCAGCTCTCCAGGTCGAACTGCGGAGGTATTGAGGGGATGGCGCGGCCATAAAAGAGCAGCTCCTCCCCCGGCAGGCACGCGCTGTCTACCAGGTGCGCGTTACACGGCTCTGCAGGGGACGCCGCGCCACCTGGCGCCACTGGTCGTACTGGGGAGGAGGGGAAGGATCGAACACTACAGCGGTCCACACAACGTGCTGGAGAAGAGGTTGTGCCACGCAACGCTGTCACTAACCACGGCGAGCCTTGTTGGAAACTGCTGTTGGCCCTACGCCATCATTACTGGTGTCTGGTCAATGTATTTAGAAATCGTTCTAATGTATTTAATGTACCTCCATTTCAACGAAGAAAGTTATAATTTTTATGACTGACATGGATGCATATAAAATTTATTGTTGAGCGTTGTGAGCGTACGAATGATCGGCTTATCTATATGTGATTGTGTTATACGAGGCTATAGTGGAACAAAATTATAGAGGAAAGGCTTATCGCAAGTTTTCATTTCTGGACGTAAGAATTATCAGGTGAATTGTGAATCGTAAATCCAGTCTGCACAGTACCGCGTGCGAGAACTGCAGTTACTTCATAATTATTAATTCACTGTTTTCAGCCTACACTACAAAAGAAAGAAAGGCTTATGATATCACTTTCCTGTCTGTGTGTGTGTATGAATGTATGTGTGTATGTGTGTATCATCCCCCCCCTCCCCTTCAATTTTTGAACGCGTCAACCGAGTTTCACCAAAGTTGGTACGTACTTTTTAACAACATGTAACTTTTATAGTTTTAGACCACGCCAGTGATTTACTATCAAAATGGCGGTTATTTTTAATATTTTGGGCGATATGTCATCTTGGAAACCATTAAACCGATTTAAACCAAATTTTGTATAACGGCAGAGCATCTTGTAAGCATTACATTTTGAGATAAATATTGTAGTTGGCCCGCCAATTTGGTATGCTGAAAGAATCTATTACAAGCGTTATATATGCCATTTTGTATGATAGCGCCATACGAATAAATAAAGTTTTTTATGTCATATGTCGGTAAACATTTAACCGAATCCTGCCAAATTTGGCAAATAAGTAGTACTGCGGTAGATGAAGTAAAGTCGTATGTTTTAAGTACGTCAGACTCTTATTTTCAAAATGGCGGGCATATAGCTATTTTAGCTTAGAAAACTATATAGCCGTAACCATGAAATAAATTCCAACTTAACTTTGTATGCTGGCAGTAGATATAACAACTATGAACTATATCTACATAAAGAATCGTTTGTCCACCGTTTTGTAAGATAGCGCCACACGAATAAATAAAAAATTTTATGTCATGTCTTGGGAAAAAATTGACTGATTCCTATCAAATTTGACAAACAAATAGTACTGTGGAACACGATGTAAAAATATATGTCTCAAGTACTTCGTTCGGGCTTTATTAAAAATGGCGGTCGTATTTTTAGCTTTAGAATTACTAATATTATTTGTTTACTGGCAGTAGATATTACAGCTATCAACTGCATCTTCACAAAGAATATTTTGTCCACCATTTTGTAAGATAATATAACACGAATAAATAACATTATTATTACCCATCTTGAGAACAAATTGACCGATTCCTATCAAATTTGGCAGACCAGTAGTACTGCGCAGGTGATGTAAAATGGTAATGCTTTAAGTACATCATACACTTATTTTCAAAATGGTGGACATAGCACAATTTTAACTTACAATGCTAGATGGTCTAAATTATGTAATCAATTCAAGCAAAAATTTTTATAGTGACAGTATCAAGTGCATCTACACGAAACATCTTTTGTCCGCCATTTTGTAAGTATTGCCACATGAAAAGATACAGTTTTTATGTAATANTGCATCTACACGAAACATCTTTTGTCCGCCATTTTGTAAGTATTGCCACATGAAAAGATACAGTTTTTATGTAATATATAGGGAAACCATTGACAGATTACTACAAAATTTTACATACAAATAGCACTGCAGCAGATGGTGTTAACTGGTGTGTCAGGAACTTATTTTCAAAATGGTGGTTATGTAAATATTTAAGCTCAGGATATTTTACTATTGAAACCAATTCTAACGTAACTCTTTATGTTAGCATTATTAATAAATTACATGAAATTTGTGTATTCAGATCATAATTTCTCTGCCATTTTGTAAGTTAGCCCATCAATAAAAATAAAGTTTTTATGTAATTTATGGGGGAAAACAATCAATCTATTCTTCTCGCATTTGTTGAAGTAGTACTGTAGGTCATAGAAATATATGTATATTTTAAATGTGACAGATACTTATTTCAGAATGGCGTCTATAAAATAATTTTAGCTTAATGCGCTTTATCTACGAAACTATGTTATCGGGCTTAACTTAACTTTGCTTACTGGCAGTATACAATATACGAATGTGATAATGCATAACGGTTTTTTCCTCCATTTGTGAAGATCGTCACATTAAAATAATATGGAGGTTTTATGCCATACCACNTAATGCATAACGGTTTTTTCCTCCATTTGTGAAGATCGTCACATTAAAATAATATGGAGGTTTTATGCCATACCATAGGGACCAATCAAGCTATTTACACAAAAATTTTCACACAAGTAGCGCTCAGGAAAACTGTCGTGTTTTAAGAGGCTCAGTCACTTAGTTTCAAAATAACGGCATGGTTAATATTTTAGGTTATTGCACCCTATCTTTCGAAACTTTAGACTGATTAAATCCGAAGTTGATGCTGCGAATCCGACCTCGTAATGCAGTTGATTGCACACTAGCTTATTGTAAGAGTTTTTCTTGGTTCGTGGTTGGTAGTGCGAGTCTCAATACTGTTGCACATATCTCTGGTGTTTAATTTATAATTATATTGCTTCCAACTAAACGACAAGTACTACCTACCAACTCAGTTTTTAAGAATTTATTTTAAAATTAATTTCACCTATGTTGAGGAAAGTATACTCATTAGTTATATCAGTAACATCTTTTTTTAATGTCGTTTGCTTAAGAATAACAAATAAAACCTCCTCAAATTCACATTGTACACATTCTGTTTTATTTCTTCTGTTCTCTTTCGTTATGTTGAAATACTTTATGCTCTATAAATATATATATTTGGCACACGTAAACTGCCTTGCAAGGCTTAAGAGCTGGTCTAAGCTACATTTGGTTTTCATACTATTATTTAAAATTTAAGTACAGTGATTTCATTTTACTTGGTTATCACTATTTCCTACTATCTGCCATTTAACAACGCCAAGAGTGTAAGCTTGTGTTGGTTGGACATTTATTCAATGTCGCGGTAACAAAATATTTTGTTATTCCTGTAATTTTTAGCGTAATACATAATTTGGTTGCGGCAACATTACTTAGAGGCTTTGTTAATATTAACGCTTCAACAGAATATTGGCATTATAGTGATATAAGACTTTGTAAATGGTTAACTTTATTAATTTTGTCACGTTTTTAATTTTATAACTTAAATGTTTAAAGAAATGTTTAAAGAAATGTCTGAGTAGTATTTTTTTGTTGCAAGAACATAAGAATTTTTTTTGTGTGCTAGTTCTGATTTATTTACTGCCAAACGTCATTAAAAAGTTCACCCTTACGCTTTGTAGACAACTTACTTGCGTATAGCACACAAACACTAAAAGGCAATATTTTCTCATAAAGATGTAAATAATGCATTTTTTAAATCGTGGCCCACTTTCAGTGCTTCAATAAATAATTTCTAAAATTATAATAAATTTCATAAATTATTTCTGTAGGAATACGTAAAGAATTGAATTCGAATCACGACGTTCTTGTTTAGAATTTTGGGCGAGACGTGGATATACCTGTTCTTTCGTACATATGTTTATGTTCATTTATAATGTAAGTCTTCCTGCATAAGCAGGGTGGTTAATAAATGAATCAAACGTAATATACATCTGAATTCTTGTAGGCTGCGCATTGTGTAAATGCATATTTGATCAAGCGAGTTTTTGTAAAAGATTTAAAACGCTTTCAATATAAAATTGTTTTTGTAACATATTAACCAATTTGGTTATTTCCAAATTACCTTGATGTCATGATTTTGCTGCTGTTGAATACTTGGTTCAGACACACAAAATTCTAAATGAAAGCCAGTGTCATCACTTTCTGAATTTTTTCATAACAAGTCATTCTCAAACTCTTCAAGAGCTTAAGCACCTGCCTTATAAATAATTGTCAAAACTATACTCGCGGAAATTCTTAGGCACACAATAAGTTGAATATACGTAGGTTGTTAAGACCTATCACTGCTATTCAATGATCGTCTGTAGTGTCTAGGAAGGTTATTCACACACAAAAGCACGTATATCACGTATATTGTTTCGTATGACACTTCAGGTATAATATATATATATATATAGTCAATATTGATTTAAAGTCTTTTCAGGTTGGGTAATCCACATAGTGCTATTCACTGGCGCAGTTACTTCAGCCCTGACTTGGCTGCGGAGTACGTGGCTACCTGCATTCGAGTCACCTCCACAGCGGCAGACGACAGGGCACCACACAGCCTCCTGGAGCCTATCTCCTGCACCACCTTGCGTCCCAGCAGCTTGTGGCCCAGAGACGTTACTCTCCTCAGACGGGCGCAGCTCCGGAGGGCCCGGCCTCCTCTGAGGCACGGCGAGGCTCCTGAGGCTGCGTGCGTGCCTGGCGTCGCTACCAGCCGTCTGAGGAAGTGGGCCCGCCTCAGCGTGCTGCACACTTGCTGTGTGATGCCTTCATGTAGGACCAGTAGTACGGGTCCTCGGCCACTCGCTGGAACTGTCTGATCACTGCGGACAGCAGGCCGAGGTCCTCCACAGGCAACTCTCGTAAGATGTGGTCCAGCATCTCGTCCGGAAGCGACTCTATTCCTACTCTTCTAGAGAAAATGCTTCTTCTCTTCTTCGGTAGAAGCTCGGATGCCTTGTTGTCGTCAAACATTAACAATGCATTATTTTTTTGAGAAATAAATCGTCAACATTAGCATGTGTGTATGAATGTGTATATGTAGGTGTGTGTATGTGCCTGTGTGTGTCTGTGGGTGCGTGTGTCATCCCTTTCGATTTTTGAACGCGTGAACCGAATTTCACCAAACTGTTTACATACACAGTACTAAGTAAGGATACATTACTTTTATAGTTTTCGACCTCGCCGGGCACTTACTGCCACTATGGTGGGCATTTTTAAATTTGAGGTGATATCTCATCTAGGAAACCATTCAACCTATTAAAAAAAAAATTGCATGCTGACAGCGCAAGCAGTGAGCATTGAATTCAGGCATAACTATTTATTTTGGAACGTTATTTTGGAAGATAATGTCACGTGAAAAAATAAAGCTTTAACGATATATCTCGAAAACTACTCAACTAATTTTCGCCAACTTTGGCATGTATGAAATACTGTGATAGGCTATGTAAATCTAAGGAATTTAACTTAATTAGACACTTATTTTTAAAATGGTGACAACGCAAATATTTAAGGTTTATTTGTTATAACTACAGTACCGTTTGACAAATTTAAACCAAGTTTTGTACTCTTACAGTATCTATTACAAGCATCATATAAGCCAAAAAAACAACTTTTGTACGCCATTTTGTTAGATAGAGCTATATGAATTAATACATTTTTTGTGTAATATCTCGGGAAACAATTGACATATTCCTACCGAATTCGGCAGGCAAATAGTACTGTGGCAGTTGAAACATAAAATTTTTTCAAGTATGTCACATACTTATTTTTAAAATGGCTTCCATATAGCTATTTTAGCATAGTATACTTTATCTTCGAAGACATTTAATTAATTTTAACTTTACTTTGTATGCTGGGAGTACATATAAGAAACATCAAATGTGTCTACATCGAGCCACTTTTGTCCTTCATTTTGTAAGATAACGCCACACGAATAAATATTTTTTTTTTATATCTTGGGAAATAATAGGCAGATTTTTTAAAATATGACATACTAATAATAATACGATAGATAATTTAAACAGATATGTTTTCGGTATGCCAGCCACTTATTTTCAAGATGGCGGCCATATATCTATTTTAGTTTTATATGTTATATCGTCGAAATTTTTTTGTTAATTCCAATGGAACTTTCTATGCCGGCTATATATATTACAACCATCAAATGTTTCCACACAAAAACTATTTTGTCGGCCATTTTGTAAAATAGTATCACATAAAAAATTAAAATTATGTGATATCTCCAAAAAAAGAGACAGTTTCTAAGAAATCTGGCAAGCAAGTAGCACTGTAGCAGGTCATGTAAACTGATAAACTTTCAGATGATCAAACACTCATATTTTCAAAATAACTGTTATACAAAATTTTAGCTCAGAATTTTTTATCTACGAAACTACTACATAAATTTTAACTTAACTTTGAATGCTGACAGTATCATTTATATCCATCAAAACTGTCCCTTGAAAAGCCTCATTTCTCAGAAATTTTTTAAGATAGCAACACATTTAATATTACGATTTTTATGTCGTATCTCGGGAAATATTTCAGCTATTTATTTCAAATTTGGCGAAGAAGTTGTGCTATAGTAGGCCATATTAATTTATATATCCTAAGTGTTTAAGTATGTTATTTTCTGAATGCTAAGTGTTTTATATTTACGAAACTATGTAACAGATTTAAATATAACTATGTATATTGTATCTATGACAATCATAGAATGTGATAATACATGGACTTTTTGTCCTCCCTCCATTTATGAAGATAGTCACATGAACAATGGAGGTTTTACACCATATCTCAAGGACCAATCAACCGATTCATACAAAAGTTTTACGAAGTATTTCTACAATAGGTTATGTACATAAATTAACATGTGCGATGTGCGGCAGGCATGTTTTAATCTTGTTTATATAAATAATTTAGTTTAATTTGTTATAAATAACCCTTTTAACAAAATTCAACAACATTTTTTATGCAAACACTTTTAATTATAAGCATATTTTATGCATACAGAGATCCCCTTTTGTCGAATTTTTTTTACAGAATAGTGTCAGGTTAGTAAATTAAACATTTTGTCATATTTTCGGGGGAATTAAGTTAATTGACATAACATTTTGCACAAATACAGAAGACCAATGTAAAGTTACATGATTTAGATAGGGCCAGACATTTGTTTTCGAAATGGCGTCCATATAAATATTTTTATATGTTTGGCATATTTATTTAACAATGTAAGCTAATTCAATCAAACTTTTTATGCTGATAGCATCTGTTAGAAAAATCGTGTACAAAAACTCTTTTTTTAAAGAAAGTTTTTATAGGATGGCCCTGTTAAAAAAAATAAAACTTTATGCAATATCTCGGAGACCAATCAACCGATTTTCACCAAATTTTTGTACAAGTAGCGTTTTGGCAGGCCATGTAAATTTATGTGTTTTTAATGGATCTGACACTTATTTTCAAAATTATGATTGTGTAAATATTTCAGGTAGTGAACTCTGTCATTCAAAACATTAGACTGATTACATCCGAAGTTGATACTCCGTATCATACCTCCATGATGAAGTTTATTGCACACCAGCTTAATTTTACAAGTTTTTCAGAATTAGCATCCCGGTTAAGTCACTTGTGTATTGTCTTTGTACTGTTTCACATGTGTCTGTTTTCATCTCCAATGATATTGCTGTCAATGAGACGTCAACGCCTACCTTCCAGCTTTTAATAACTTCACGAAAATTTATTTGCACCCATATAAAGGAAAGTATGCTCATCAGTTATCAGTAACTTGTTGCTTCAATTGCCAACCCTGCTTAAGGGTATATGAGCTTGATATATTTTTTTCACGTTCGAGGCACAGCGATACCCCTTCTGTACTTGGAGCTTATGGTCTGTACAAATTACAAATGTTTTCCAAAATAGATGATTTGGGAAATACTTTTTTGGCCCACATGATTATCAAAAGTTCTCGCTCGATGGTACTGTAGTTTTGTTCTGCTTTTTTTAACGTTCGACTCGCATATGCGACTGGCAGGTCCTTTCCTAACTTACCTTGTGATAACACGTTTCCAACAGCCTCCTAACTCGCCTCTGTCTTCAAAATGAACTTTTTGCTGAACTCGGGTCTTGTATTATCGGTTCATTAGTGACTACTTTTTTAAAATTAATTAAACGCATTTTTCTGTTCGGCTCCAGATTGAAAAACTACTCTCGTCTTCAATGACTTATGCAGGGGTTTTGCTATATGGCTAAATCCCTCAAAAAAACCGTCGGTAGTAACTAAATATACCTAAATACGGTTTTAGCTGTTTACTATCATTCCGTGTGGGGAAATTAAACATTTCATTCACATTTATAGCGTCTGACCTGACTCCGTCGTCCGTGACTAAATGCCCCAATCAAACTACGTACTTTTTATCTAAGAAACTCGCATTTGTCGGGCTGGAGTTTTATATTTTTCTCTGGTAGCCTGTCCACTACTTCTCGCAGCCTGTTATTGTGAATTAAGAGGGACTATCCATATGCTATCACAACATCTTAATAAACGAGGTGCTTAATACCCTGAATTCCGGACAATGCAGTTATCATTAGTCGTTGAAACGTGGCTGGTGCTCCTCTGAGCCCAAAACACAATCTCTTGAACTCGTAATGCCGAGTCAGCTTGCTAAATGCTATTTTTGGCTGGTCCTTTATCTTCAATGGACATTGGTTGTATGCTGATTCCATGCCCAAGGTTTAAAGGTACCTCGCCTGCCCTAGATGGCCTAGAATATCCGCTACCTATGGGATTGGAAAGCTATCTTCATTTGTAACATGGTTCAGTTTCCTGAAATACAAAAATTACCCTTAATTTAGGTTTACCTGATGCGTCTGTTTTTTTGTGGGAATTGTTACGATTCGACTATTCCTTATCTAGCACGTCTTTTACTTGCTTTTCGATGTATTCTTTATTGGCATACACTTCGGGAAGCTTATATTGTTTTTTTATTTATGGGTCGCGCATTTTTTTCTAAGGGAATTTCGGACTCAGTTATGCTTGTCCTCCTTGACTCATTCACGTCCAAATAGAAGAAATCAACATACTCGTGACACAGTTTTAGAATATTCGTATACAGGTCCGTAATTAGATGCTTTCACCTCAACTTCTCATTTTGCCCGGCTATTCTCTTTGAACTTGTTTTATTGTTCGCACACATAATCACTGCTGTGTCGCCAGCTCTTCCAGCTGCAACTCGGGTACTTCCACCGTTACTGAGACGGTTGCGTTGTTTACCACACTAACGAGGCACTTTCCTTCTCGCGCCGTCGTTATAGTTTCTGCTTGAGATGTAGCTGGCCCAATTCCCATTTATTCAAGAGTTCGACACTTGGCCCTTGGCTGAATACTGCTACTAACTGCTCGCTTCGCGGTCGTACTGGGATACACACCACTGAGTTCTCACACTCTTTGTCTAATATTCTTATTTAATTCCTTCGGACTATAGTTTGACCTTTTTTATGGTCTATAAATCTTTCCTTTTTGGCCTAAAAACCCCCAACTATTGTTCCATCGTAAGTAACTTTTCCCGCCACTTGAAATGCCTGAATACACAGTTTTTTTTAAACTGACAACTAGTGTTAATTCAAGATTGCCTTTTCTTTGAATCACATTGCTGATGCCTGAAATCGAGGTGTATTCCTCAAAACGAATTTGTTCCGTAGGTATTTTGTTAAGAGTTCTTCCCAGACTCAAATAATCTCGGACCCGGCGTCTACTAGGAATTGAACACCATTTTCCATAATTTCTACATAACAAAAAGCTAATGATATATCTAATGAGCCTACTTTCCTCTACACGGGGAAAAATTATTTTTAATGAAGTTCTTAAAAAGCTGAGATGGTAGGTAGACCTTGTGGTCTTGCTGACAGCAGCAGCATTAGAATTGGAACAAAAATAATACGAAACAGTAGTATGACAATTACAAATACACACATGTATTCCCTTGGAATCCAAAAGAAAAAACCTCATTCCATAAGCTAGCGTGCAATAAACTGCATTACGGAGGTCGAATTCGGAACACCATCTTCAGATATAATAAATCTAATGCTTTAAATTGTATGCTTCACTTACCTGAAATATCATAGTGCCGTCATTATGAAAATAAGTGCCTGAGGACGAAAGATTACATGGCCTACAGTAGCGCTACTTGTGTAAAGAATTTGGTGGGAATAGGTTGATTGGTTCCCGAGATGTCTCATGAAAACTTTTTTTTTTAATTTAGCGCTATCTTATGAAATTGCTTAAAAATGAGTTCTATGTATGATGCTTCTAATAGATACTGTCTGTATGCAACATTTGGTTGGATTTTATTAAATTTTTTAATAGATATGACAAATTTATCTAAATTATTTTCATGGTCGTCATTTTAAAAATCAAAGTTTAGCCCTACTTAAATCCTGTAAGTTTAGATGACCTTCTGTAGAACTATTGGGGTGAAGAACTTGATGGAAATAAGTTAAATGCTTCCAGAAATATGACAAAATGTTTCATTTTCTTATCTAGTACCTACTAATTTACAAAAATTGCTGGCAAAAGAGAATCGCTGACTGCATAATTTATGTTCCTAGTGAATAATCTTAGAGTAAAAAATTTGGTTCAATTTTGTTCAATTATTTAATAGATATAACATACTAATTGAAATTATTTATACTAGCGCCATTTAAAAAACCGCTTGCCCCATCTAAAACATGTAAGTTTACATGCCCTATTCTAGCACTACTTGCGTGTAAAATTTTTTGGTAATCGGTAGATTGGTTCTTGGGATATGGTATAAAACCTCAATATTTTTTTCATGTGACTATCTTCGTAAATGGAGGAAAAAATGTTATGTATCAGCACATTCGATGATTGTCATATATACTATCAGTATACAAAGTTAAGTTATACTCGGTTACATAATTTCGTAAATAAAACATACTAGAATAAAATATTTACACAGCCACCATTTTTAAAATAGGAGTTTTTGGCACACTTACAACATATAATTTAATATGACCTACGATAGTAAAACTTCTTCGGTAAATTTGGTATGAATCGGTTGACTGTTTTCCGAGATATGACATAAACACTTCATTTTTTTTCATGTGTGTCTATCTTCCAAAAAAAAAAAAAAAACGGAGACATGAGTCTCTGTGTAGACACGTCTGATGGTTTTAATAGATACTGCCAGCACAGAAATTTAAGCGGAAATTTGTTTCGCAGTTTCTTATATGTAATATAATAAACTAAAATAATTATATGACTGTCATTTTGAAAATTTGTAGCTCACCAACTTAAAACATATAAGTTTACATTGAATGCAATAGTTATACTTGTTTGTAAAATTGGATATAAATGTGTAAGGATTTTCCAAACATATGGCATTAATATTTTTTTTTTTATGTAATGCTCTGTTAAAAAATAGCGGAAAAAAGAGTTTTTGTGTAGGCCATTTTGATAGTTGTAATATATACTGGCAGAATACAGAGATAAGTTGGAAATGATAACATGGTTTCCATAATATCGATTTTAAAACGAAAATAACTATAAGTCCGCGATTTTAAAAATAAATGTATAACGTACTTACTACATGAAATTTTACATCATCTGCAGCAGTACTACTTGTTTGCCAAATCTTATAGGAATTGGTCTATTGATTCCCGATATATGACATAAAAACTCTGTTTTCTAGCGTAGCGCTATTTAAAAAAAATGGTGGGTAAATTGTGCTCTGTGTGGATACAGTTGATATATACATAATTTCGACGATATAGCACTCTAAACTTAAATATCTATAGGGCCGCTATTTTCAAAATAAGTGTCTAGCGTGCTAAAATGCATCAACTAGCATCATCTGCACCAGTACTACTTGTTTGCCAAATTTGGTAGGAATCGGTGAATTTTTTACCGATATATGTCACAAAAACTTTGTTTATTCGTCTGGTGCTATCTTCCAAAATGACCGACAAAAGTTGTTATGTGTTGGTATATATATAATGCTTATAACATATACTTTACGTACACAAAATTGGTTCGAAATTGTTTAAATTTTATGGCATATATACTAAATAAACCTAAAACCTTTGTATAGCTGTCATTATGAAAGAAAGTACCTTATCAATTTCAATCACTTTCGTTTAAGTGGCATATCATAATATTACTTACCTGCAAAATTGGGTAAGAATTTGATAAATAATTTTCGAGATATAATAAAAAATAATTTGGTACTACTTTCCAAAATGACGGACCAACAACAATATCCACATCAAAATTCAATGCCTACACGATTCTCTGCCAGCATACAAAATTCGGTTTAAATCGGTTGAATGGTTCTCGAGATATGACATATCACCCCGAATTTTAAAATGTCCGCTATTTTGAAAGTAAGTGCCCGGCGTGGCCGAAAACTATAAAAGTCAGGTGTCCTTACTAAGTTCTATATGTGTACTTAGTTTGGTGAAATTCNNNGGGACACACACTGTCAGCCATACACACCTACACAAATACATACACACAGACGCAAAGACAGGCAAGTGATCTCATAAGCCTTACTTTCCTTCGGGGAGAAGCTAACAAATATAGGTTGTAAGCCATATCTCGAGGACCAATCAACCGATTACCACCAAATTTTACACCCAAGTAGTGCTATAGTAGATCACGTAAACTTACATGTTTTCGGTGCAGCAGGCGAAGATGTACTGTGGTAGGCCATATTAATAATTGTATTTTCTAAGAATGACACACTTATTTTCAGAATTGCGGCTATAAAATCATTTTAGTTTTTTGTGCTATATCTAAGAGGTTATGTAATCTATTTGAACTTAACTTTGTATAGTGGCACTACACAATCATCGAATGTGCTGCTGCATTACTTTTTGTCTTCCATTTTTGAAGATCGCCTTATGAAAATTATGGAGGTTTTATGCCATATCTCGAGGACCAATAAAAAAATCCCCACCAAATTTTACAATGGAACATTTCAAATGATTTGTACCAAATTGTGCACACCATAAATGCCACACTAGTCAAAGTAAACATTCATGATTTAAATGGACCAGACAACGATAATTATAATGGTGGCGTCAAAAATAATTTAGTTAAGTTTGCCACATATGTTAAACAATTCAACCAAATTCAAACTAAATTTGTATGTAGCCACTATACATTAGGAGCACCGTATAAAGATCCTCTTTTTGTAAATTTTATACGACTGCATTAAATAAGAAAATAAATTTTCTTATGTCACATCTCAGGGATCAAAAAACCGATTTACACAAAATTCTTCAATAAAGAAGCGCTACGGTTTTAAGTGACTTAGTCACTTATTTTCTAAATGACAACCCTCAAAATATTTTAGCTTAGTAAACCCTATAATTCGAAACATTAGGCTGATTGAATCCGAAGTTGATGCTCCGAATCCGACCTCCATAATGCAGTGCATAGCGCGCTAACTTATTGTACAAGGTTTTCTGGATTCAAGTCCCGGGTAAGGCACGTGTGTGTTTGTAATTGTCCCACTAATGTTGCTTAAGTTTCTGGTTTCATTTCTAATGTTGTTGCTTTCAAAGAGGTGTCAAGTCCTACCAAAAAACTCAGCTTTTAAGAACTTATTTAAAAATTAATTGCAACCATGTTGAGGTAAGTAGGCTTATTAGTTATATCAGTAACTTCATTTTTAAATTGTGTTAATATGTATAAATTGGATTAGTATTACAGATGAATTAAACATTTCAGGGAAATCCAACCAAATTTAGTACTCTAATGGTATTCATTAGAAGCAATATTCGTTCGCCAGCCTTTTTGTGAAATAGTGCGAGGTTGGAAAATAGTTAATTTTACCATATTTCCGTAACCACTATACTAATTTCCCCCAAATTCCACACACCATTAGTTTTACAGAAAGCCATGCAAACTGACAAGATTTAAGTAGTGTCAGACTCTGATTTTCAGAATGGTGGCCTTATAATTAATTTAGATAAATTTGTCCCAGCTGTTAAACAATTTTTGCCGAATTCCATCCAAACTTTGTATGCTCACAGTACATATTAGAAACATCATATACATAACCTCTTTTTAAGGAAATTTTGTATCATCGCCTCAAATAAGAAAACGAATTATTTTACGGTTTCGGTTGCCAATCGACCGATTACCACCAGTTTATTCGTACAAATAGCACTATGGTAGGCCACATAAACGTACGCGTTTTAGGTGGCTCAGACAATTATTTTCAAGATGATAGCCCTGTACATATTTCAGGTTAGTAAATATTATCATGCAAAACATTAGAATGATTACATCCGGATTCAATACTCCGAATCCTACCTCCATAATGCTAACTTATGTTACAACTTTATAGTTACGTTACTGTTTTTGATCCAGTTCTTAGGTAATGCTTACAAATGAGGACGGTTATGCTAGTACCTATTTTCATACAAAATTTTTCTCTGAAAATAATTTATTGTAGTTAGCTGTGTGCGCGGTTAAAGATCATAATTATTAAAATGTTAATAAGTACGCTGGACCCCGACACATATTATAAGTAGAACATAATTACATTAATTATGCAAATAGAAGATAGTAGAGAGAAGTACCCTGGTGGTATACTTTCAAAGTACTCTGTAGTATAGAAAGGACCCACAGCAAAAGTCCAACGCATCCAGATTGCACCCCTTCTGCCTGAACTCTTTCAAGGCCAGTAGAGCACAGAAGGAAGGCCTATCTGGTGAGGTCAATACTCCTCCAGAGGCCCCATGATTGCTCCTGGGCAAGGCTACACTTTACTGGCACAGATGCGGGCAGAGCACAATTCTTATTTCGTAAAATACCCTTCACATCTCTATTTTTGTCAGTGTTCTAACATGCATTTATTTTCAGCAAGTGTATTTTCTGTACAAACAAAACACAATAACTGTTGTAACGGGGAGAGTAGTTAATTTTAACAATTCAAATTATTTTAAGTTTAAATTATTATTTTCCGCTATAATGACTAATGTTTAACGTCGTATTACTGTTTCATTCTTTACAAGGATTAATGTATCAAAAGATCCACGCCACGTAGTGCTTAGGGAATCGCAATCTAAAGAAAGGCTGACGCGTTCGGTCCTACCGGAAGTGGTCTGCCGTGCTTTCGCGTGGAAGACACTTTGCACACCCCAGCGGAAAATCAAGTTCAAGACCCGCAAGGCCACTGCAAACACACAGCACAGTATTTGTTTGACCCACCTTGCCCGAGGTCTGCATGAAAGCAATTGGCAGTCCCTTATACCTAACTTATCAGTCTATTATAATATCTTTCAAAAAAGGTCCCTACCGTAGCGAAGAGGATTTCACTCCGATCCATTTTCCTACTGTCTGACGATGAACCACGCAAATTAAAAATAATCTTCCAATACCCCCACGGGGCGAGATGAGGGCATATCGCTAGGGAACATCAAGGGAGATATTATGAAGTGATCAGGCCTTAGCTGGGTGGCCTGCCTGATCACACGTTCAAACATTGAACCAGGGCACGAGCGTGATTGCAATAACACCTTGCGAAAGACAGTTGCAGAAACCCCTTCCACTGGCCAGTAAACGTGGCCGAAAATGTTAAGCAACGTGCCTGATATAGGCCAGAGTAACACCAGGAGCGGCGTCTTTTGTCGTAGGGCCATTGGAACGAGAAGACCATGGAAGATGGATGTGTCCAGCCGTCGTTAACCGCCTCCTAGAATCAGCCTCCGGCAACATGAACAAGGTGGGGACTTTCCAATTAGATTGCAATAGTAATGGCGTTAGGTAATAATACTTAATACAATTGATTAGTCACGTAAATAGTTATTGTATAATCCTTATGTTCAATAAACTCCATCTTATACTGCTGTGCTCTACCTAATTATGACTTATTATTATTTAGCTACGTCCATAACCCCTTTCAGGTATTAATTGACTTAAAGGTAAATTCATAACAACGCTAACTTATGGTAAAAAGTTTTCCTGGGTTTGAGTCCTGGGTAAGGTCCGTGAGTTTTTGTAATTTTCTCTCTACTCTTTCATATGTTTCTTGTTCAATCTATAATGATATTGCTGTCAACGAGTCGTCACGATCTTCTTACTTTATAAGCTTTTAAGTACTTCATAAATTATTATTTTCATCTATGCAGTCAAAAGTAGGCTCATTATTTATATAAGTAACTTCTTGTTCTCTTTGGGAAAGAAGATTATTCTCATTTTCCAATGCTGTCTCTACAGCTGACCCTTGGTTGCTTATGGCTGCTTTATTACTCCTTACAAGGCTTTGTATACATTCACTTGATAAGCCCTAAATAAAATATAATCTTGCCAGATGCTGCATTAAAATAAGTGTGCCTGCTTGATCGTCGCCTACACACACACGCTTGGAAGTCTCCTTAAAGTCTGTCTGACTTTTATCAATCCTGCTCTCCAAGAATGCAATGGTTTCCAACTTCCTTTTCTAGCGCTGAACATCCTACAAGCGTAAAAATCTAATGTCCATTTTGTATCGGCTCTCAAGACCTCGATGTTAAAAACCGCCCAAATTTCTTCACTCACGCCATTTTGTCCCGTAAATTCTCTTCTAGGATATCATTAATTCTTCCTAACTATCTGTGGCAGTCATAACGAAAATTTTTGCCTTAGTGCCCCTAGTTACATTTTGACTTAACAAACTTTAGCAGTTTATCGTGATCACCGGTATCTGGTTACTCAAATGCCGCTTTGACATTATCGATAAACTTCCGTGATTAACGTTTATCACAATTAAAACTACACTAATAGATCACTAAATAAGACTCTCATCCGCCATTTCGAATTCTCTGAAAAAAAAAAAAAAAAGGATGTGACTTACCCTTTACTGTACAGGCGCAGTCTTAGTTGTCCTCTCTCGTAGACGTCAGCAGCACTCTGCTATGCTCCTCGTTACCTGACTCCTCGTACGCTGACTCCCGGCATCCACAGATTCTGGTCTGCGTGGAAGATATGTTTCCTCCAGCTGTGACTTCCTGTAGTCGTGAAGTCTGCCCCTCCTGAGTCGGTCTGTGCTGCCTATGATCCTGCAGCGCGACTTCTGGACGCGCTGCTGGAACTCGACTTCGGTAGACGTAAGACTACCATTATTCTCGTAGCTCATCCAGATCTAGCTCATCCGTGTTCTATTACTTTATTTTCGCCGTATTTGCCGTTACATCTGTTGTCTAGCCACCTCTTGACATGCACTACTCAGTTCCGCCTTTACTGATACCTAACTGTTGCATTCAGTATTAATTTCTGCGCCGTGTTGTTATTTTTTGCCAATGTTTTACCGCAATGTATTTCCGTTGCCAACCCCACATTAGACACCAGAATTTTATATGGCATCAAAGATTGAGGTCTCCCCATGCGACGGCCAGATAGTCGAGTGGTTTTAACTTGACAGAGTAGTTTCTTGGCATAAAGAATTTGCGGTCATAGCATTACTAACAAGGTGGTGTTTGTAATTAAATAATTTGTAGCAGTGAGCTTGAACATAGTTTAATTATTTCCAATTTTTATGCGACGGTTGGGTAAACTCCTCAGAGCACTCTGAGAAAACCACTCACCACATGACAAGGAACATGCTCCCCCGTCTCCATTCCACCCAACACAACTATTGGATTGTCAGGACAGCTGAGATTCCCAGTAGCAGAAATTTTTTTTATCATCCTATCACTTGAATAGTTGTGAGAAACGAAATTCGTAGAAAGACGTAAATATTTGCTATTTAAATTTTTCCTTTCTTTTAAATCTTTTATGACTCCCAAAGAAATTTACAATTACAAAAAAATATATATTTAAACAGCCCAAACAAAGTATTACATATTCCCCCTTTATTTTTACATTAAAATGACTATTTAAATTTCTACATTTATGCGGGTTGAGTTAAAAACATTTTTAAACGCCAATAGTGCAATCTATTACAAATAATTAATTATATACATATCTTTTTAAAAGTATGATATAGCGACTCCCATGCCTGTGGCCGTCGTTCTCCCCGACAAGCAGTCAGGCACTCCCATAGAAAGCCCAGGGCTTTCCATCCAATCAAGTTCGAAACTTGCATGTCAGGACGGGCGTCAAAGACATCTCCATGACGACGACCACTCGTGCCGTGGTTGAAGAGGGAAGGAGAGGGGGGCGGGAAGACCCACCCCGCCTGGGGGCACGTCAGTAACGACATAGCACCACGTTGAAGCGGACGCCTTAACGCTGGTCCACCACGCGCCGCCGCTGGGTATGTGGTCATCACACCGTCGCTGCAGCTCGGTGAGTTGGAAATACATCCTTTCTGACGTCCAGAGAAATACGATGCGATGACACCGTCACAATATAAAGAGATTACAGAACTATTCACTGTTCCATAATGACTAAACTGATTGGCAAGATCGTTGGGGTTACCAGAGACATATTTGTTATTTTGAAGCGACATCTTCCTCCGTCTCGCCGTGGACCTCCCATTTATCTCGTCGTCTCTCCGAAGACAGGCCTGACAACGATGACCTCTGTCCCACCCTAAAATTTGTATAAATTGCCTGGCTGGGTCCAGTAAACCTTGTTTGTGAACGTCGGGTTGAAAACAATCTCTGTACCCCTCTCCAAGTTGTTTGTTTATTCAGAGGCCGATTTCTCTGCTCGTATGTTTTCTTTGACGGCCGAGGGTGCCCCATACACGCAGGCGCCCTGGCATCCATCGAAAAACATCCGCGGACGTTATCGCCCGAGGGGTCACGTCCACCTCACGCCTATTTTATTAACTCCAAGGAATACAGAATCCCTTCCCCCTGTTCCCCTTAGGGTAAGAAAACAATGATGTACACAAATATAATTGTTTTTGCTTTCTCTTCTCTGTGCTTACTACCATTCTCGGTGCCTGAACTCTCTAATGGCTGTAACTCTACTGTAAATTGTTCATATGTTTGAGGCTTTGCCTCGGGTTTGGTTTGGTTGCATGCACATATATACACTTTCAGCAGACCCATAGTTGGCTGGAAACAGATGGCTTTAAAACAATTGCAATCGTTACTCGGTCAGAAACACTTAATTAATCCATTAAACCTATCATCTACATATTATACAACATTTCCAAGTACAATAAAGAACATTAAATATATAATTAGTACTACAATATATTTTACTGTTTAGAACTGGAATGTATCTCTTTTCGTTGTTCTTCAGAGGCCACGGTAGTGTAGTGGTTAGACTACTCGCCTCCCACCAATGCGAGGTTGGCGGGGTCGCCCCCAGTTTTTCATATGTGGGAATTCTACTGGACGATGTCACTGGTCGGCGGGTTTTTTCGGGGATCTCCCGTTTCCCCCACCCTTGCATTCCGGTGCTACTTCATACTCACCTCGCTTCACCCTCATCAGCTCTCAAAACCTCGATGTTGAGAGCCGACTTAATATCTCCACTCCATTCCGCACACAAGGCCGGATTGCTAATTTACGAGGACAAAAATCGTATTTATGTTTTATACGACTAATTTGACTTGGCGAAGTTTAAACTTAAACTTTTTGATGTGAATATAAACAAAAAAAAAACATTTTAAGGTGTTTTAGGAGGTTTCACTACCCATAAAAAAATATAAATAAAACAATAATTTTTGCTTTGTTTTTTTATTTACATGAATACAAAGGAGTATCTTAATTTAAATCATATGCTCTAAATATAATCCTCGTGTTCATCATATTCATCCTCATCTTCGTTCACATGGTCCTCAACTCCGCTGAGAAATGTAGGTACCCGCAACATCCCAACTACGACATCATTGAAAACCTCTTTTGTTTTCTTGGGTTTTTTCCTTTTGCTTGTAATTATAGGATCTGAAGATATAAACATCCAGTGGAAAATGTCTGTATTTGTATTTATTCGAGACGTCTTTCTTGAGTGAGACTGTCTCAAATTTTTATAGTCTTTGTGTTTGGCTTCTATTACGTCTTCCGATAGTTGTCCCACGGGTAACGCAAGAGATTTTATTATATTAGCTCTGTGGATCAAAACCTTATGTA
The DNA here is from genome assembly GCA_002778355.1 of Clitarchus hookeri. Taxonomy (NCBI): domain Eukaryota; kingdom Metazoa; phylum Arthropoda; class Insecta; order Phasmatodea; family Phasmatidae; genus Clitarchus; species Clitarchus hookeri. Next base: position 157,902 of record NQII01004557.1, read on the forward strand.
CACCTGCACTCATTCTGTACCAACCATAAAGATTGACCACCATTTCAGCTGTGGCATAGCAATGTGCCCCAAATTTTTCTTCATTTGTATAATGGCCAAATTAGATTGCACATAAAATATTTGAAAATCGTTTAATCAACGTTTGCGAGATTCCTGTTATTCAGGATACTTGCTCAGGGTTTTTGAATAATTTTCCAGCCGTGTTTCCATCATTACTATTACCTCCTCCTTGTTTTGGTTGGTAGACAACACGCCCCATTTCTTTGAAAAAAATCGTTGCAGATAGTTTTCTTCCTTTCTTTAGCCAATTATTGAGCTTCTTTGCCTCTAGCTTGCCATTGCTTTAGTTCTAATTTATAAGATATATGTAGTAAATATTCGTAGCATCTCAGATAAGCATGCAAGATAGAAAGACCAAATTGGTATGTATTTGTGTCAACTGCTCTCCTTTTAACATTTTGAAAATAATTCATTAAGACGGGTGTGGCTTTGCAAACGTTACAAGCTTGTGTGCTTTTTGTTTCAGTTAAAACATTTATCGTTTTGCCATCTAGCATTGTGCAGATCAGAATGTGCTTGAAATGGATTGTTCTGTTTCCCAAAACAATGGATGTAGCTGTCAGTTGCTTTATTTGCTTTTCAATGTTATTAAACTCCTCTTTTGTGTTCTCGTCATTCTTTTTTTTTTAATCTAAACGAAATTGGATAACAATATCTTGTCGAAGACGTAGTGTGATTTTTCCAGTAGATTTTCTTGTTTACTTCTTTCCCTTCTGAGACCTCCAGAGGTGCCATGGTACATAATAAAATGTTTGAATCAGCGTAAATTGAATTATTGGTAAAGTTTTGCTTGTATATGCTGTGCCCTCCACTGCCATCTAAGTCCCACTTATAATATACATCTAACGTGCCGTTATTTTCGTTCATATTGTTTAAAATAACGTCTGATTGTACTTCTGCTAGTCTCTTTATAGTGTGGTCTACTAGATCTTGTAAAGGCACCACAGCTTCGTTTTCTGTTATTTCCATATTTAGCGAATAACATTTATTTTTTGCATCTGCCACCACATGGTAGGAAGGGTATATATCAGCCGCTCTTTTTTTTTTTGTGCCTAGCCGCATTGTTACATAGTCTTCCTTCGATAAGCTTAGATCCACTATGAGACCTAAGGCAAGTTCCATAACTTGAGCTGCCGTCCTCTTGCCAGATTTTACCAAGCTTGATTCAGCCGCAGAACAAAGCTTTTCGGAGGTAAGACGCGAGACATAACTGTTAGGAATTCTTCTCTTACTTCGGTCGCAGCTAACTTCACATTCTTTTTTCGGTCTTCCTCGCCTTTTTTCCGAAGAAGTAGGCTGTGGTAAGGTTGTTGCATGCGTTGAATGCATCTCCGGGAGCTTAAACTTTTTATTGAGCCAATTTGCGTGCTTGTACTTGAAGCGGGCGTGCATATATTTACTTTCTCGCCATTTTGTCACAAATACTTCCACGACATCTTTTAAATGTTTTACGAATGTCTCAGATGGGTGAATTACGATTATTTGGTCCACTATGTACTGTACTAATCGTTCATTACATTTCAATGATGAAAATTAAAAAAAAATGAGCGTCTCTTAACACTAAAAACAGTTCATTTCTATGAAACTTTCTCTCCTGCAGAGTAGGGTGAGCGTGACTACCTGGAAATAAACAGCTTTATTTAATAAATAGGCAGTGAAGGGGACAGGTTTTTTGATTTTTGTAATTCTTATGAGTTGTTGTCACTTAGGAATTGTAACATGTTAACTCATCTCGCTTTGGTACACTGTTGAAGACATGGTGGCTTATATGGTCAGAGTTAATGTCCCCCAGGCACCGACTATAAAGTGCGTGGGGGTTGTGGGAATTGTAATGAGGTAGACTATCACTGTTGTATTTTGAAGTACGAATATATTGTCTCGTATATATTCACAAATACACAACATCAGAACTTTCGAGGTGCGGTACTGTCATAGTTTGTTTACTCGTATTCACGGGGCGAATTCGTGGTTGAGTGGGGCTTCTTTGGACAAATAATTCTATACTTAACTCTCGGTGAGTGTGGGTAGGCTGTCATCTGGGAATGAGTTCCAGCGAAGTGGTAGGTCTTGGAAGC
>NQII01004557.1:160317-354013 GCA_002778355.1 Clitarchus hookeri
TGAAACAATTGACAAAAACCAATAATAGTAAGAAATACACACCTGACGCTTCACCTTCCATGTTTTAAACTTCACTATTTTCGGACACAGAACACAACACATGCGTAGATACTCCGTCAAAGTTATGGGCGCCACTGGCTCACGCTTGCCGTGCGAGAAACAGTGAGGCAAAGCGCGCCAGCACTGGCTATTGTGTTGCTTCCTCGAACNCTTCAGCTCCACGTGTACCAAAATTTTCCACCTGCCTGTGGTCCCACATGCCGTCTCGTAGGCGCCAGCGAAGTGCGCGAGGCGGGGGTGGTGTGAGGGGGTGATGGATGTGAGCCAACGGCGTTCCCTAATCCCTAAACCTGCATGCGACAATGTAATGGAACTACGTGGAACTTTTTGTTAAAAGTCTGCAAACTAAATTATATCTTTTTTTTTTCGTACAAAATATGTCTCTTTAGAAATCGATATAACCACCTGATTTATTGAAACAATTGACAAAAACCAATAATAGTAAGAAATACACGTGCGAGAAACAGTGAGGCAAAGCGCGCCAGCACTGGCTATTGTGTTGCTTCCTCGAACCTTTTTTATTGCGGTTCTGTCTTTTTACTATTCTCCTACCTAATACCAAGTGTTTTGTTTTATTTTAAAGCAACGAAATTTTTCATTTTTGTCCTCGTAAATGAGCAATCCGGCCTTGTGTGCGCCGAGTTAAAAGTTGGCCAACTCCGTCAGCACTGCACGGCACTGCTCTGCTTACATTGCCGTTACAGGTCACGTGAGTCAATCATATTTCATAATTGCTTAGGCACTGCACTGTACACCATCACCCGAATACAGCAGGGCCTGTACCGTAGCTTTAGTGCGAGGTTCGTTTTCGCTCTGCAGTTCGCCTGATGCGGATTGATGGAACTCACTTTTCATTTACATTATTATTTTTACTATACGTTTCACTGAAGCATTTATGGAATTGAAGAAACTTCCGTTTCTTTCTTACAGGTCTTATTTAGGCGCATACGTATTTTGCCTATTTTTGAGTTGCTGTTAGCTGCTTTTCACTGTTAGCCATGTGCACACTTTCCATGTGTAATATTTGTTTAATCATTGAGGGTAATTTTATAAATACGCAAATAAGTAATTCCCCTTGTAATTGTCATTATTGCATCATTGGGGTTATTGTTACGTTTTCCAGTTCTTATGTGTGTGCGATTTGCACTCATTTGGTAATGTGATTTCTAGAGATTAATATTTTTAATTTATGTTTTAATATAATTTCATTTTGGCATACAACATTAAACGTTGTTGAACTGTTGCTGGTAAAAGTTTGCAGTGCGTGATAACTTTTAGTGTGCGGGAAGGCACAATCTGGCACACCGAATGCTAGTCAATATCAAGTTACCCTATAACAAACCCATATGATTTCGAAAAGAATTTTTGAGCACGGCCCCTACACATTTAGCGCCATTTTTTAACTGGAAGAGCTAAGTAAATTGAGTGTTTAAGGGACCAGGCCCTTGGCATTTTAGACTGTAACCTTCTAAAGTAATATTATCAAAAGGAATAAATTTGTAAAAATTTATGCGAAAGAATAAACATGTTACATTGCCAGTACTGGTGATTGCGTGAGTACCACTTACTCACAATTTATAATTTTTGGTCTATACATTATGAGTAATCGTTTATATTCAGTATTTGAAAACCAGGCCTTTTGGGACAAAGAGCATATCCTTAGAAATATTTTGAAATACCTTTTTTTATTCGTTGCTCCTGATGCTACGTCTAATAACACTTAATATGCATTTTAATATATCTTTGTTCAAACGTATTATAAAACCTCGATTAAATATATATATATATATATATAATATAGTTACGGAAATTTTTTGGATATTAAATATTTATTTACGATTTTTTATCCGGATGCACAACTTAAATTGAACTTGGCTGGTGAAGCCTTAATTTCAGGTACTGATTTTGTCAGGAGCCACGATCTTTGGAAACTATCTGCTTTTGTTCTTGCGAATGCCGTCAGCGGGCGGGCATAGTCTTTGCCGCGGGTAGTGCGTGCCGCAGTAGCCTATGATACATATTTGCTAAATTATGCATTTGAACACGTGTGCTTTAAGAGTGGGGCGGTGATCTAGTTTTCTTTCTCACTCCCGTGTGCTCTCTTCAATATGTGTTCTGCGAACGATCAGCAGTAGAATTATCGGGGAAAAACATTGTGAAAGTGTTTTCCATTCCCGTGACAGGTGTGCGCGAGCTTATAAATACAACTTCGGATGATCTTGGCAGCTTTGCTCGCTTGATCTCTTAAGCTTGGGCACTTCCAATGAGAAAATGGCGACAAGAGGACAAGGGCGAAGACAGAAGGAAGAAAGATGTATATCACCATGTATATAAATAACTTGTACTTTTCTGTTATGTACGTAAAGTTAATTGTTATAAGTTATGTGGCCAGCACATCCAGTAGTTATAATTAGTGTTCTTTCAAGTTCAGTCGTATCCCTTTCTCGTTCATATACCGCAACTAATTAAATAATTTTAGGACTCCGGGTTTTTTTAAATGGGAACTTGTTGCTAGAGTGAGTGAAGATCTCGTCAATGGTTCCAGTATTTATGTTTAAACCTTCTTAGGTACTGTGTAGTAGCTGTCGATTTATTCTATTTTTGAGTTTATTTTTGTTTAATCCCCGGCCGTAACTATATTTCCTCTTTTCATTATCATGGTATGCCATTCTGTAATTTAAAGTAACTGTGTTGTACAGAGACTTTTCCGAATTGTAAACAAACTGGATCGTTATTGTTATTTATTTGATGTGTATTAAATTGAACCATGAACAAAATACTTAATATTTTATTTCTACAGGTAGTTAGTTACCCCGTTTACGTTTTATTATTATTATTATTGCACTTAAGAATAGCTGCAGAAAGAACTGCTGACCTCCACAAGCATTCGGTCTCATTCGGGATGCTATTAAAATATCGAGTAGAGTATGTTATAAAAATTTATAACAATTCTTATGAGTGCAAATTAAAAATCACAGTATTGACGTTACATATCTGTCCTCTTTTGAAATGTTGCTGTGCGCAGCCTTTCAGAGTAAATTCACTCATGAGGGAGAGAGGAATGAATGGATGGGGATTGTTTAATGGCCACGGTGACCTAACAGAAATAAGTTCAGGCACAACCCTGCGTAGGGTAGGAATATAGGAAAGCCCCATCCCTCGTCGTGTGCTCCGCAGTAAACAACAACCGCACTACGGGTGCTTGCAAACAACGCCGGCCAGTCCTCCCTCCACACCCCTAACCATGTTTTTACCAACTCGCACTCCCTTGTGCGTGTTTCCATCTGGACCTGATAATTCCGCTGGCAAACAGGCCGGGAATTGTCTGGGGAAGGGCACTGGGGGAGGGAGTCGCGAGTGGCTGGTCCACCGTTGTTTGAGGAGAGCTCACGGGGAGGGGAGAAGGGGGAGGCGTGTTTGTAGAGGTGTGAAGAGGCGCGACCGCCAACAGCTGCGCCACCGCGCGTGCCCCGAAAAGACCGACCAAGCCAACACCACCCGCATTGCAACACGGAAGAAAAAACTGCGGGGAAAATGTAGGGAAGTGAGTGCTTGTGAGCGCCGCGCTAACCAGTTTCTGAATCTCAGCAATGCCTGCGTGGCTCGTGGGCTAATTTTATTTGATAATACGCTATACACAGTAACTTTTTTCAGTAAACTTCCTGAACTATAATTAATGTACTTAATCGATGCATATTGAGAAAATAATATGGCTGTAGGAACCAAATGTTTGTACCCATAACCCATTAGACTAGCAGTTCTTCAACTATGGTCCACGGCCCTTGAATTTTAGACTGTTAATATCAGATATATTGTTGGTACGATCTAAATATTGTTATCGATATGTAGCTATGAATATAGTTCATACAGCAGAACTCACTGTCCCTACTAGAGAACAGATAGTCGCGTCTAAAGAACAACTTCAGGAATATTTGGATTGTATCCACAACAAAAATAACTATAATGAATTAACATACTATTCTGTTGCTTGTACAGAAGTTTGGTTCCTGCAACCATGAAACCAGATTGCAGGTCTGTTCTGTTGTCACTTCTCTACTGATTTTTTCAGTGCACGGCGTGAAAAATGTACCGTGTTGCAAGCTGAAAATATATAACGGTTACTACATGAGGCCGAGAATTTCCCCACACTTTAAGAAATGTAGGAAATCGACCATAAATGCTTGAAAAAAAAGCCCTTTGCTTTTGTTTTTTCTCAAAACACCATACAATAATGTGGTAAATATGCAAACTTTTTCTTAGGGACATATTACACGTAGCAGGTTGAAGCGCTGTTTTTCATTTTGCAGCGCTGTGGACTGCTATGTCGAGAGTACTGCTTTCTGACGTTCGCCCATTTTGCATTTTAGTGAACGTGGAAGGGATTTTATCGTTCCCCAAAGCCTTCTCTTTCTGCAAACAGTTCAGGTATTTTATCACTTTAAATTTTCCATAAACATGACTTCGTTTGGTGCGCTTCTGCCAAAAACGATTGGCTATAGTTTGGTGTGTTTACCATCATTCACCGCAACATGAGTATACTTAATTTTATAACACACACCTGGGAATAGTATCTAAATTCAAACGATGTTCACGCAGGCTGTTGAGAAAATAGTGATCCAGTGGTTGGCTCAGTCTGGAGCAGGCTCGTACAAGCGCGGTGCAACAACCATGAAGCTCGCAGCACGGCAGCGCACCGCGCAGAAAGAAGAAGTCAAACCAGTGCCCTGTGGACAAATCCGGAAGACCACGTCATTGGTCTGTTTCAATATCCTATACGGGCATTTCCAACATTTATATAGCTTCGGGCGATAACCCTTCCACCTTTGAGGGTTGTACAACTACACCAGCTGTCCTTGAAAAATATTCTCCGGTCATATTGTGTTTTCATTCTTTCACTATTAATTTTAAGGTGCCTCCAAGCAAACTCATGAATGTCGACAAACTTTTGACGTAGTTTAATCGCATATTCTGGGGTGGCTGCTTCTTCTTCCACTGGACGTCCAAACAGCAAGTCACCAGGGAGGCGGAGCTCTCTCCCAAACAGCATCGTTGAAGGTGTTACCCTTGTAGGCTCGTGGACTGCCAAACTACACGCCAGGAGAAATAAGAGTACCTTGGAGTCCCAATCTTACTGGTTGTTTTCCACAAAGATCGCCAGATACTGTTCCAGGGTAGGATTTAGCATATCGACGATCCCATCCGACTGAGAGGGTAATGCTGTGGTAGGAGTTTTCTTCATTCCTAAAATTCTTATTACCTGTTGGAAAAGAGTTGCTTCAAAATTTCGAGCTTGCTAAGAATGAAGCTCAACTGACACTCCAAACATAGAGAAAACCTGCGCTACAAGTGCATCGGCTACCATGCCAGCCTCTTGGTTTGGCATCGGTATGATTTCGGGCTATTTATTGAAATAATCTTGTGCTACTAGAAGGTACCGATTTCCCTCTCAGTGACTCGTATTGGTCCGAGAATGTCCACTGTCATCCTCTCCAATGGACCCAACAAAATTGTATCTCTGAAAGGGACCTCATCACTTAACCCTTGGACCCTTCCTCGCGGTACAGGCAACAGATGACACCAATTATCAACATCCTACCACAAAATATAAGGAAAACAAATAAATCATAAAAAGTTAAACTGGGAAAAAAATTAGAACCCAATGTAGGGACAAAGCTAAAAGTTGGAGACAATATATTTTTAGAAGGAACTAGAGTTTCAGAAGCTTTCAACTTATGCTATCTTAGTATACTATATAAAATAATAAATAAAGCCACTAATATCGATAAGAACAATTTTTAATTTCTACAGAACAAAGACTACCATTCTGTGAAGTGTTCTCTTACAACCGCAGGAGAAGTATAAAAAGTACCAAAACATTAAAATCAAAATCATCTTGGGGTTATCATGGTCTAAGTTGTAAATAAATGAAACAGTGCGCGTTGAATTCAGTGTTCCTTTAAGCCACATATGTGGCACAATATTTAAAACTGGTGTATCCCCTGATAGACTCAAATAGGCGACTGTTATACCTTTGCCCAAGAAAGGTGACAGAGTCATTGTAGTCAATTATAAACCCATTTCATTACTGGCTACATTCTCAAAAGTAATAGAGAAACTCATTTAGAATATATCCTTGTATCCTTGCCAGTGGTAAAATTCTAGAGATTTTCAGCAGAAAACTACAAGAATCGGAATGTTTTTTTGCCAAATATTGTCTTTACAGTTATTTTTTGCATGCGAAATCCTTTTTTGTTTTCGGATAGATTCCGGTAAAAAAATACATCACATGATGTCATGATGAAATGGAAATATGAAAATTATACCATTATAGCGGTCTTTCTGCTTGAAATTCCCAAAATATTGCGCAGGGAGAAACAAGCAGAACTTAGTTTTGGCAAAATTTGTGCAGTTTAAGATTTCTAGTAGAAGTGTTGATATACTCATGTTTATATCCGAAAATCTGATTTTATGTCACAAAAACTAACATTTTCATAAGCATAACACAAGAAATGAAGAACGTATACACTTACTTCTTGTCAATTTAAAAATGTCACAGAAAGAGCTTTCTTACTCTTCAAGCAAGTTTTTCAAGAACTTACTCTAATAGTTACAAAATTTATGTTATTTTGAACACTGTACTTAAAAAAAAATATTTTTTTATCCATTGTATTATTATTCAGTTAACGAATATTTACATAAAAATTTCCAAGAAAGCAGACAACTAATCAGTTAGCAACAAATGTGCAATTTTGTTTCATTACCTTTACGAATACTTGCTTTAGATATGTTAAGAACACTGTTATTTACAAGACAAGTGAAATGTATTCTTGTGTTTGCTGTTTTCTCTCTTTTTACAAGCTGTGGAAATTGCGGAGACGAAGCGCAAACAGCGCAGAAGAACCAGTTTGGAAGAATTAAATCTACGTTTCCATGTACTTATTGTATACCATGCATTACTTGACTTGCCCTATACCTTTGTACATGTACTCTCAAAGATCTATTGGACGCAGTAAACTAAACTAAGATGATATGAGTGGTACGGGTGGCATGAAAACGTCTTCCCCCCGTGCACATCCTGAGAAGACTGTGGTCTCGGTTACGTCTCTTGCGAAACTTTCTCTTGGAGCCGAGTGCTACTACAGCGTTTTGGCATGTTAAGGTTTCGCAGTAACATTAATGGAGCCCCAACATTGAGGAGAAGTTTGGGTGGTGCTGGGTCAGGATGGAACTGCTGTTGATGAACTCTGCAATGTGATAGAGTGCATGATCCACTTTTACAACTGTGTCCACAGATTTGTTCTCAATTTCTATCCCTTCGAACTACTTCAGCAAATTATGCTAAAGATCTACCATAATGTTAACTTTGTTCAATCTTCATAACACCTTCTTTTGTGCGGCAATATTATTTCAACTATTTGCTGATTCAATTTGAACCAGTGGACTTAAAATTTTCTTATTCTGACTTTTGTCTTCTGAAAATTTTTGGTATCAATGCGACTGGAATATATTCAAGTTATGTCTTCCGTGAACAAAAGATCAAATTTGTTGGGAAAACAAAAGTAAACAAATGCCCTCGCCACTGTTAGACAGTTCTTTAGGTGAAAAGCAATTTTCTGGTTCTGAAAGTTCCGTTTGCAAGATCCCTATTAAATGCTGCAACACGATGATTTGTTACCGTGCAGCTGGTATGGGAATTAACACTCAATCCAAAATTACCTACAAAATATTAACTGCCGTATAAAATGCAATTTGAACGCATGCATAGCATATAATAAGGGGGGAAAAAGAACATAGCGCGATGCTTTACTCTGATCACGCAATTTATGTAAATGAGGTATTATAGTATTGATTCTGTTCAATTGTGAAACCTTATTATGCAACTTTAAGGGGAATTAAGAATCATGTATCCCTTGTATTGATATGTTTTTATAAAATAGGTAGATTTGATGGTTCCAGACTTGGGAACGATGTAATGTAGGCTAACACATCATTGAAAACACATTCGACTCCTTTTCGTTTTCTTAAGGGGTTGCATTTATAAAAATCCGGATAATTCATATTTAGGAATTTCTGTAGGCAACCTTTGGAAGCAAAGAGTATAACCATATAATATCAAGTTAATAAGTTATTGAATTATTGTATCTCCATAATCTCAAACCAGTTAAAAGTTAAGTTTTACGAATAGCATCCTACCCGTACTATTATATTAATTGTGGAGAATGGTTTTTGAATTATGTGCATACAAACACGCAATTAATTTAAAACAACAGACTTTCAAAACAGAAAATGTAGTGACAACAGTGAGCTTCGAAAAAAACGTTTTGTGCGTGTATGTATATGTGGGGTGAGTAAACATAATCCTTTTATTAGTTCGTAACTATTTTATTTTTCAGCTCGGAATAAAAGTAACTCATTTTAATCTGAAGGTAGGAAGTTTCCAGCGTCTGTGGCGAGGAAATGCACGGACTTCTGCCGGTGCCTGTACTGGCCAGGTAGCGTGGCGACCCCCTGGAGATCTTTCATTATTAGCATTGTTTGTTGAGCGGGTCGTAAAGCGGAGCTCTTGGAGAAGAGAATTGCCAAGAGCTGTCCAAGACAATTCCGGGTTAACGGCCCGCAGTGCACAGTTGAAACGTCCCGGCGCTTTGTTACAGCAACATGGGAATTGTGTCGACGAGCATCTCTCACGTGTGTTGACGACCTTGGGTCGCATCACACTCGGAAAGTAAAGACAGATCATGTGTTGGAGACATTATGTTTTCCACCCACCATTAATTAATTAAGTTAGTTCACTCGCATAATCGACACGCAGTTAAGGCTGTTTAAGAACCAACATTTCTGGCTCTACATTTTTGAGGAAATTTTATTGTTTCGTAACATAACATAGATAGCAACTAAATTAAAATACCAAATAAAAATAAATTTACCAACCATTTTTGTAGAATAAGTATGAGAATTTAAATTTACAATCTTGATTCGTATAAAACAAATTTCAAAAAGCTATCTTAACTAACACAAAGGCTGGTTTCAGTTAAAGTGTTAATTGAATTCACGGTATTGCTTGTTGTGGTTTGTCTGGAATTAGACACTTAGTTCATCCAAGGTAGGAGTTGAATTTCTGGCCATATTGACTTTTGATTTTCCTCACAACTTGATATTTAAATAATGACGAACCACAGAACAAATTTCTAAGAAACATTGTTCATGATGTACTAATACAATTAACAATTATTTGAGCTGCAGGTTGACGTATTAAATTTATTCAATTTTAAGACGTGTACGAAAAGTATATAATTTAGAAATATATTTAAATAGTTACATTAATTTTTCAAATAATTAATTTCCTGCATTGCTATACTTTAATCACGCTATTATTTCTTATCGAAAAAAAAGGGCTGTAAAATGCTAAAAGCGTTGAAAATAGTTTTAGACACTTGAACACTCCTAATGAACCAGGCTTAGAAACTAATACATGTACTGGACAGAGCCAAAATGTTATGTAAACATAATATTGAATACTTGTGAGAACGTGTCACAGTGAAAATTTTTGTCTGAACATACGTTTTTTATATAAAAAAAATTACACATTTTACTATAATCGCATAATGTTAATAACTCACATTTTAATGAGTCAACTCACCTTCTGTTTATTTCTTCTGTCTATCTGATATTAATGAAAAATGTTTACACTTGGAAACACATTACATAGTTTTTCTTTTGAGACTGCGTACAAAACAATGTATTTTTTTTTTACAAAAATATTTGTCTCCAGGTTACGATCGAAGTGTCACTGTTTTTATTTTTATGTTTACGTATCATTAATTTCTTTCCTCCGAATATTTGTTTGACATCGATAAAAGTTTTCAGTTTAAAAAGAATTTGTTAAAAGTAGGAAAACAGTTTTTCGAAGCTTTGCTGATTCAATTTTAATCAATGGACTTTAAATTTTCATATACTGACCTTTGTCTTCTGACAATTTCTGGTATCATTGCGACTGATCAAATTCTTTGAAAAAACGAAAGTAAACAAATGCACTCGCCATTGTTAGACAGCTATTTAGGTGAAAAACAGTTTTCTCGTTCTGATAGTTCCTACAAAATATTAACTGCCGTATAAAATACTATTTGAACGCATGTATAGAATCTAATAAGGGGGAAAAAAGAACATAGCGCGATGCTTTACTCTGATCAAGCAATTTATTTAAATGAGGTACTATATTATCGATCCTGTTCAATTTCGTAACCTTATTTTATAACTATAAGGGAAAGTAAGAATCATGTATCCCTTGTAATGATATGCTTTTACAAAATAGGTTCGTTTGATGGTAAAGTAAATAAATTATTAAATTATTGCTTAAAAATACCTTTAACCATTTTCGCCATACTACAAGATGAAAATGGAAAATTTCTTAATTTAATTACAAGTGTCTGTATAGCCAATCTTTCTGAGTAAAGAGAATTATGATATCTCATTTGGTTATTGAGCTATTGAAAAGTCCTCGAAAATACACCTTACCCCTTTTCACCCTCAAGGCGTTGAATTTTAAAAATTCTCAAATTAATTTATATATATTTATATAAGCCCATATATCGTGAATATAAGGTTTTAACCTAACATAAAATAATTAAAATCAGCTTCATGTATCTACATACGTAATTGGTAGGCAGTTTCGCCGAGTGTCTTGTATCTAGACCCGACCATTAATTCTATCCATTTTCTCGTATTTCTCTGCTGAATGATTGATAATCCCGAGCCTAGAAAATGGTTGCAACTATATGTACTTCCAAATGCCAAATGAAGCAACAAATTATCTTTGAGACTGTTTGATTAGCAAGGAACGCTACCACTACCAAGCCGGCGTCCGTCCTCGTCTATCACTTCCCTACGAACCCCGTCTTCGTTTACTTTCAGCTCGCACCAGACAAAAACACTAAGTTACTGATAACTAATGAGCCTATTCTCCACTACATGGGTGCAAATAATTCTTGTGAAGTTATTAAAAGCTTAGATGGTATGTAGTTGTTGACATCTCATTGACAGCAATATCATTAGAGATGAAACCAGAAACATGTGAAACAGTACCAAGACAATTCAAATACACTAGCGACTTACTCGGGTTTCGAATTAAAAAAAACTTGTAAAATTTAGTTAGTGTGCAATCAACTGCATCATGGATGTAGGATTCGGAGCAGCAACTTCAGATATAATCAGCCTAATGTTTTTAATGATAGGGTTCACTAACCTGACATATTTACACTGCCATCATTTTGAAAATAAGTGCCTTAGCGACTAAATTCACATAAGTTTACATGGCCTACCATAACACTATTTGTGTGAAAATGTTGACGGAAATCGGTTTATTGGTACCCGATATAAGGCATAACATTTTTTTTCTTAATCGGTGATATCTTACAAAACTGTCGAAAAAAATTCTTTTTTGCGCTATGCATCTAATAGATACTGCCAGTATTAAAAATTTCATTGAATTTGGTTAAAATGCTAATTATATATGCCAAATATATCAAAATATATGTATGGGCATCATTTTGAAAATCAGTGTCTGAACTCATTTTAATCGTTTAACTTTCCATTGCCTTCTGTAGGTGTGCAAAAGTTTGTGGAAGTTAGATTAATTAATCCGGAAATATGGCAAAACGTTAATTTTACTCATCTGACACTACATTGCAAAAAACAAGACAAAAGAGGATTTCTATATGCATAAATTATGCATCTAATTAATACTTTTTGCATACAAAATTTAGTAGAATTTTGTTAAAATATTTTATAGATATAACAAAGTAATCTAAATTATTTACATAAACCCCGTTAAAACATACCTGCCACAATTACCACATGTTAATTTAAGTCACCTACTGTGGCAATACATAAGGAAATTGTCATGCATTTAGAAAGGCAACTCGATGAATTAATAATTTTAAAGTAAAATATATAGATTTGAAGGTAAACTGGTGAGAATGGAGAAGCGAAAGAAAGAGAGAGAGAGACGGAATAGCAGAAAGGATGAGACAGAAAGTGAACGAGGGACAGTTTGAGGTTGGGCCCGGGGGAGGGGGGTGGGAGAAATAGTCCTACATGGCTTCTCAAAATTTTATGCACAGCATCACTACAAATGTAAAACATAGCTTAATTTTTTTATTTGTAATGAAAAATTACCGTGTAATTACAGTAATTGTTTTAAAGAAAAAATTACGTTAGAAATCTGATAGGTATAGTTAGCGAAAATCTACATATTCCATTTGGCATGCCTTATTCCTAAAAAAGTAACAATTCTATACTACAAACACACGCACACACACACACACACATATATATATATATATATATGCTTGCCTTGAAGAGTTAGTGAGCGTAACCGCTGAGCTTCTTCGGGTAGACCAGCAAACCCCCACACGAGCTGAACAAGCCTCACACCCATTAAAAATATATTGTCCCCGTAGCCACATAAATACCGTGTGTATATACATATATACACATATACTATTGATTGGAGCGATTTCATTTTGTTTCTGTCCGTGTGTTATTAAACATATAGAGATGTAACTTTGCGGCTTTTTACAGAAAGTCATCAAGTTTTGTTCCGTGTTGCATGTTTCCACCTCCCGTTGTAATAGCACAGCAGTAGCAAGATGGCTACAAACCGTGAGAAAGCATACACTGTCCTTAAATTACATGCAAGTCGCTCAGCGAAAACAGTTCAGCTACGATTCCGAACGAAGTTTAATAACGAACCTCCGTGTGCAAACTTCATACGGTGATGGTACGAACAGTGTTCACAGTTACAGGATGCTTCTGTAGGGGGAAATCACCGGGTCATCCTCCTGTGCCTGAAGAAATACAGTTGAGCGTGTACGGGCTAGTTTCGCGCGTAGCTCCAAAAAGTCAACGCGAAGAACAAGTAGAAAATTCGATATTTCACGAGCGACCGTATGGAAGATCCTAAGGAAACGAATGAAGCAGAAGCCGTACCGCTTGCTGTTGCTCCAGTCACTAAAACCTGAGGACAAAGCCATTCATTTTCGGCGGTGTACCTGATTTCGTGAGCTTATGGAGGAGCATGATGACTTTTGCTGTAACCTTGTGTTCAGCGATGAAGTGACATTTTGTCTTAGTGGCACAGCGAACAGGCACAATGTCCGAATCTGGGGTACAGAAAACACTCATGGCATCATTGAGCATATTTTTGACTCTCCGAAACTCAATGTGTTTTGTGCCATCTCGAAATGTAAAACTTACGGCCCCTTCTTATTACGCGAAAAAACCATTATAGGACACGTTTACCTGGACATGTTAGGACTTTGGCTCATACCTCAGCTCAAGACAGGCAGTGCAAATGTTGTCTACCAATTGGACGGTGCTCCGATACACTTCCATTGCGATGTCCGCGAATTTCTCAATAACAAATTGCCAAACCAATGGATTGGCTGTAGCGGGAATGTTGATTAACATCTGCTGAAATGGCCCCCGCGCTCCCTTGACTTAACCCCGTGCGACTTTTTTGTGTGGGGCTATGTGAAGGATGCGGTGTTTGTGCCTACTTTACCGGTTGATATACCAGAACTACGGGTTCGCACAATCACTCCTGTTGATAGCATTGCCAGGGATATGCTACATCGTGTGTGTGAAGAACTTGATTGTAGGCTTAATTTGTGCCGGAACGCAAAGGGGGAACATATCGAACACTTGTATAGTGTCAACAAAACTTGGTGAGTTTCTGTACTTAGCTAGAAATTACATCTCGATACGTTTAACCGCTCCAATAATTAGTATATACCCGTGAAATTTTGGTATGAATCGGTTGCTTGATCCTCGAGTTATGGCATAAAGCCTCCATTGTTCATGTGACAATCGTCATAAATGGAGGACAAAAAGTTCATGTATTAGCATGTTCCATGATTGTCATAGGTACAATGTACAACGTTAAATTTGAATCTGTTACAAAATTTCGAAGATATAGGTCACTAAGCTAAAATATTTGTATAAGCGCCATTGTGAAAATAATAGACTAACATATTTAAAACTTATAAATTAATATGGCCTACCACAGTACAAATTCTTCGCCAAATTGGAAAGAAATCGGTTTATTGTTTTTTTATATACTGTATAAAATTTTATTATTTAATGTGCGACTATTTTCCAAAAATGGCAGAGAAGTGAGGTTTGCATAGAACATTTTGAAGAATATAACTGGTACTGTCAGCATACAAACTTATGTTAAAAATTATTTTGCTGTTTCGTAAATAATTTTTTTTAGTTTAAATGTGTATATGGACGCCATTTTGAATGTGTGTATCTGACGCTTTCAAAGTTGATCAATTTATATGGCCTGCCATAGTGCTACTTCTTTGCAAAGTTTGGTATAATTTTTCTTTTTGAGATACAATTAAATTAAAATTTTCCAAGTGATAATATTTTACAAAATGGCGGGTAAAAGAGGTTTGTTGAGGACACATTTTATGGTTGTAATATATACAGCTAGAATACAAAGTTTAATTGTTATTAAGTACATAATTTTGACGATNCGTAAATAAATTTTTTTAGTTTAAATGTGTATATGGACGCCATTTTGAATGTGTGTATCTGACGCTTTCAAAGTTTATCAATTTATATGGCCTGCCATAGTGCTACTTCTTTGCAAAGTTTGGTATAATTTTTCTTTTTGAGATACAATTAAATTAAAATTTTCCAAGTGATAATATTTTACAAAATGGCGGGTAAAAGAGGTTTGTTGTGGACACATTTTATGGTTGTAATATATACAGCTAGAATACAAAGTTTAATTGTTATTAAGTACATAATTTTGACGATTTAACATTAAAAACTAAAATAGCTCTATGGCTGCTATTTTGAAAAAAAAAAGTGTCTGAGATACCTAAAACATGTCAGTTAACATTACCTACCGGAAGACTACTTTGGGTCATATAGGAATCGGNAAAAAAAAAAAAAAAAAAAAAAAAAAAAAAAAAAAAAAAAAATCATTTTTTTTTCGTGTGTCACTATCTTACAAAATGGAGGACAAAAGAAGCTCCGTGTAGACACATTTTATGTTTGTTATATACGCTCCCAGCATACAAAGTTAAGTTGGAATTGGTTAAATGATTTCGAAATTATAGCATACTATGCTAAAATAGCTAGATGGCAGCCATTTTGAATATATGTGTCTGACGTACTTGAAACCTATTTGTATCTATCAACTGCCTCGGTACTATCTGTTTGGCAAGTTTGTTAGAAATCTGTCAATTGTTTCCCGAGACATTACACAAAAACTTTATTAGTTCATGTAGCGCTATCTTTCGAAATGGCGGACAACCGTTGTTGTTTGGCTTATATGATGTTGTAATAAATACTGTCAGGGCACAAAATGTGATTGAAATTGGTCAAACGGTATGGTAGTTATACCAAATAAACATAAAATATTTCTGCTTGATAAAGTTCAATTTTCTATATCTACCTGAGCTATCACAGTATTACTTTCGTGTCTAATTTGGTAGTTTTCAAGATATTACGTAAAGGCTTTATTTTTTCATCTAGTGCTATCTTTCAAAATGTCAGACCAACAAAAATATTAACCCTTTAATTCAAAGCTCACAACTTGCGCTGTAAGTCTACAAAATTTGTTTTAAATCGGTTGAATTGTTTCCGAGATATGACATATCACCGTAAATTAAAAATAACCGTCATTTTTAAAGTAAGTGACCAGCGTGGTCTAAACTTATAAACTCCAGGTGGCCTTACTTAGTACTATATGTGTACCAAGTTTAGTGAAATGCGGTTAACGCGTTCAAAAATTGAAGGAGAGGGGACACACACAGGCGCACACAAACACACACCCACACAGACAGGAAAGTGATCTCATAAGACTTTCTGTCTTTCGGAAAGTAGGCTAAAAGAACAAAATAAAAACACAAGGATAGATGAAGCAGTCAAATGCTCGTGACGTTGTATTTAAGCGAAACTCTCTCTTACAATTCCGCACGGACAGTTTATTAAATTTTCATAATACTTTCATAGTTTTACTTTGACGCATAATTGCCTCACTATGAAATTTCATACTCTCATGACATTAAGATCAGTGAAGTTAATTTTTAATTACATCAGAATCCCCCCTCCCTCGCCCCCCACACAAACTCACTGGACGTGTGGCTAGCTCATTCCTTGACCCTTGAGTTAAGAAACTTTCCCTCGGGTGGTGCCATGAGAAAGGGGTTGCCTTTCCCTCCTCATAATTTGGTGTGAAGACATTCTATTAGCCATGGTCCATCCCTTTTTCCTTATCTCTAACTCAAATGGCCACATCAAAATTTATTTACATATCATAACTTAAATTACCTTATATCATATTATAACATTATGTGGAGTACATACACATTCGAATCACATTCACATGACTTTTAGAACTATAGATGCAATTATGCTCCCATTTATATACATTTGCAATTTATGCGTCTATCTCACAAATTGCACTTTACAAGAATTTATACATTGATGGAATTTTGCAATTGTTTGCGTGTAATGCTACTTTCTACTACTAAGTTTGCAATTTTTGGTACTTAAAGAAATGCAATGTAATTTTTCTCCATATCTCTTACTATTCATAAGCATATAAACAAAAGCAAATCTGTATTTTCCAGGAGCGTTACATCCTGAAGGTTATGACCGTATCCTTTCTGTTTTAAGTGCATGAATAAATTACGGAGTTCAAATTTTCGTCAAATGTTGCTGGGCACATCAAAATTACAACATAAGAATGTGTACCATTTTATTTTGAAGAGTTGCTTTTAGAACTTCAACAACATTTTTCACGACATTTGAATTCATTATACAACCTTAACATGCTTGTGATATGCATAATAATCTTGCAACAGAAACGACCACGTTTAACTTACACGTGGAAGTGTAATTTGATGTGTTCTACGTGTAACGTGAATATATCCTAATACCGGCCTAAATACAAATCATAGACCATCTACCCCCCCACCCATCCACTGTCTTGAACGAAATCACGCCCACCTCACTGGCGACGAAGACGAGCCGAAGAAAGTGGGTCCTTCGAGAGGTTAATAAGCGTGATGGCTCCCCGATAAGACAAAAAGGGGTTTCGAGAGAGAGGGAGAGAAAGAGTAACTGGGCAGCGGGTGCCGAAAACCAAGACTACCTCGTCGTTCTTCATCAACGTTATGGCCGTGGAAGAGAGGGCCTTTTGTGCGCCTGGGCTTGGAAAAAAGGAGGGCGAGAGCCTTTGTGAGTTGTTGCTTTGTATGGGCCTTTCCTCTACCAGCCCGCTCGCGGAGCGCAACCGTCTATTCCTGCCCTATTCCTTCACACACCCCCCTCCCCCACATCTGGTTGCCAGGCGTCGCTGCTACCCGCCTGATAACTGTGATTAATAATGCTGGCGCGAAGAGGGTGGTTTTCTGGAGAGAGAGGGTGTAGAGCGGGGGGTGCCAGCACGCCGGGACCTCTCTCTGATTCTCCTCGACGTCGGCAGAGGCCCGACCTGGGTCTTCTCCGCCGCCAGGCAGGGACTCCGCAGCTGTTAAGACTTCTCTCTGCTTCGCGAGCTCGTTAAGAAATTAACCGAGGAAACTGTTTTCATGGGCTGGAGGAGAGTGTCTCGGTGAGGGGGCGAAAGAGGGGGGTGAATTCGCATTTTCATTACCGTCTCCTCTCCCGCCGAGAACCCGCGCGCGAGGCAAGACAGAAGTTTTGGGGATGGCAGGAGGACATTATTTCACGCGCTGATGATAATGACAGAGGCGCAACGCCTACCATCCACCCCCCGTAGTCATTCCCGTGGGTCCCCGTGGGCGCTGGAGTTGCTAGGAGCGGCGCGAGTCTGGCTGGCTGGATCCACGTCTGCGTCTGAACCCAGGCGGCCATTACACCTCGCGCACTGTTATTAATTAACGGTGCTCGCGTAGTCCCTCGAGGCGCGCGCCTACCTGGCCGCATGAACTGCCTCGCTGACCTTCTCTCTCTCTCTTGACAAGAACTCATACTTCGGACTACTCCGGAAAACAACTCTGAATGCGTCTCACATGTAATACTAAATATGTCATTTTGGAGGCCTTCATCATAGTCAAAAACAGCAGTTTCAGACTGCTGTATTTTTTATATTTTATTTGAGTACTTGTAAAACATGCCTTGCACTATATTTGCTGCAAAGTTTCTGCAAACGGTTGGCGGTTAAATGAGTACTGTTGAAATAAACGTTTGAAATAATCCCTTATCCTAACGTAGCCACGGGCTACAACTCACGGTTACGATGGCAGTAAATTACAAAAAGTAATTCCATGTATTAGTGTTGTATTAACCATGAAGTTTTCAAATCTCTGTACACTGGATTTATGTCCTTTAGTTTGTATTTATTTTATGCAAATTTTATAGTTTCATTTGATAGGCGCATGAATAAAGTGCTAGGATTCATGGCAATGTTAATATTGCATTTGTGGGAGGATACAAAGTGATCAGAGAATCAGCTCATAAGCATAGCTTTCAAAAAAACTGAATTAAACCGCGAACAATCTATATCAATTAAATTGTTGTATCGTCTATAGAAGTGCCGTAGTTAACACGAAGCATGGTAAAAAAACTGCAAATTACGTATTTCACTGTCTTGCGTGTAAAGGCGCGATAGTGCACTTGATGTGTTAATGTAATCCTTATGGCTCGTTTGGCTTCTATGAGCCTCCAATACGGAAATAAACTCTAAGTATGAATGTGCCTTAAGAATGAGAGTTAGTTATTATTTTTAAGCTATTTAGAAAACGAGGATTTTAAACAAAATGTTTAGAATCATTAAGAAATATTTTCATTGGTTTTGTATATTAATATAATTGAAAAACTACATATTTCTCTTCGGTATCTGACTTCTGATAGGGGCTCCTGTCGTAGGCACATATTAAATGTTTTAAAAACACAAGTAGTAGTATTATAAAGTTACTTCTGGCAAAGGTATTAAGGCGAAGGATTCAGGATTCGTACGCCATCTTGTATGACATCACGAATTCCCCCCCCCCTTTCCAAAATATGCTGATTTACCATTAAAAACACTTGAAATCCCTAGAATTTCCCTAACAGTTTCCCTTAGAGTTTTCCTTTTTCCTTTAAAATTTCTCACCTCTCCTTCCTAAAAGCACCGAGCACACCATTTGCAAAAACGAGCCCCCCGAAAGTCAATTTTCAAGTCATTGGAGCATTTGGGGGGCTCACTGAGGATCAGTAAACATGGCCTCCTTACCACACCCCTAGCCACCTTCTCATCCCGTCACTAGAAATTATTAAGAAAAAAAATAGAAAATATAGAAAATCGAAGAACACGTAACATTACTCTAACATACTTTTCGCTCATCCCATCACTCACATTTCACCACATTTCCATTACGACACCCTAGAAATTATTATAATAACTGCAAAAACTAAAAAAAAAAATCTAAAAAAATTGAAGAATATATAACGTTACACTACCCTACCTATTGCTCATCCCACCACCCTCACCTTACCCCCTCTCCACCCACACCCATGAAAATTATTATAAAATCAAGAAAAATCGAAAAAATTCTAACAATAGAGGAACATACAACGTTAACCACACACATGCTACACCACCCTAACCAACCAGGCACCCCCTCATCAAAATCCACCCAGTCACAAATATTCAAGAATGATGGCAAAACAATCGAAAAATTGATTATAAAAATCGAAGAACATATAATGTTAACATCATTTTCATCCCAACACCCACATAGTAATTTTTATAAAGTCAAGAAAAATAGCAAAAAAAATTAAATACTCGAGGAACCTATAATGTTTCCCCAACCTTCCCCCCAGCTCAGAACTATCACCCTAACCATTAACACCTACCCCGATCTACCCACCTTCCAATCATAAAAATCGAGAAAATTATTTTAAAAAATTCTTAAAATGAAGGAAAATCTTACATTAATGGCTCCCACCATCATGTTGGAAGCTAGTGGCCTTGAGTTTAATCTCAAATCTTAAATTCAAAAATTAATAAAAAATGTTAAAATATAGAATACATAAAAAAATTGTTGAACATATTATGTGACAGACTCCAGCACCCATATTGAATGTAGGCGGCAGTAACCTTCATCTCATTGACCTTCAACTCAAAAAATCAAGAACAAATTGCCAAAAAATTTTGAATATGTAAAAATATATCGAGGAAAAAATTAGATACCTATTACAACAAATCAAGTTGGATGTGTGTGACACTGAGGGTTCAATTCTCGTAAAGTTGGCAGAGCACTGCCACTCTGTAATACGACAATCAGAAGCCGACTGAACTCCACCTCTATATTTCATTTGTTATATAGCCGATCAATCTTCTGACCCACAAAGCAAATTATTGACTTCACATAAGAAACATACCTCCCACCCCCATCCATGTCCCATGCCATCAGTCAATTTTGTAACAATCCACAGAAAAAGAAACCTAACATGCAAGTTGCCATGGAAAAAAATTACATTGTCTAAACTTCTATGTAGGCATAAGTATGCTACTCAGAAATATTTATTAATATATGTATCTTTGACCGATTCAAGCCTTTCATACGAGTAGCAACCACCTTCCCAAATTATGTTATAATCATGGTATGGATCAGCATCTAACAACACTTTTATAGATATACTTGGTGTTGATTGAAATTCCAGTAGTGGTAGTCCCTTGAGACTTGAAATGCACGAGGGCGATAAGCAGTCCTATCAACCAAGCTCTTCTTGAACAACAATCAATCCCAATCCTTTAAAATTAGATCCACAATCTTCCTATCAATATCAAAATCATTCGATCAATATTTCAATCTTTCCATTAATCTTTAGAATTCTTTCCATTAATATTTAGTCCAATCTTTTGATCAATCATCAATCCATATTCAGTCCATGGGTGTATCGTCTGTCCACCAATCCATACATATTAAAAAAATCATTTCGCCAACTGTTACCACACATTTGTACTTGACGACTACATTAATGTTTTGCATACAGTCTACTATCTATGCATTTTAATACTTAAATACTTAATTAATATTCTGTGCGTAGATCTGCACTTTATTAAACGAGTTACTACTTTAAAATTATGAGGGATGAAATGATACAGCACAAAAAAAATTAAAACACAATAATTATACTTAAAAACATTTGTTATTTTGCAGTTACAATTTCAGCCGAAAACAGTTTTGATCACATCATGCTATATAACACCTCCCCTTTAGTTCGCTAATGATTGAAGATATCTCAACACTGTGTGAGAGATCCTCATGTTTTTGCATGTCAATCAAATGTCTGAGTTTATCAACAAGTTCATTCGGGTCTTCGGGAAATCGGTAGCCAATATTCTCAGCATCTTCTACCTTCTTCATGCCGCTCGTTTCAGCAAATGAGGTCGAGGGCTGTGTCAGTGCATCGAGAAAATCGCCATCGTCTCCAGCACTTTCAAGTACATTCTCATATATGCTGTCTTCGTGGTCGTATTCACTTCCGGTTTCATCCTCAATATAAAGTTTACTTTTCTTTGTTGGAGTGGCATGGTCATTATCAGTATTTGAAGTCTACGTCCATTTATTTTGAAGTTCTTAGACTTCACGCGAATGTCTTGCAAGTGTGCATTCTGCGCTAATCGACTCTACTGTACAATGCAGGTCACTCATTCCATATTTAGATTTAACTGTCCCATCAAAATCGCCTGTCGAATCAGTACCCTTAAATGTAGCAAGGGGTATTGGCTGAAACTGTTGCTGGCTCCCAGTAGACGAATCCTTGCAGTACTTGATGTGGTTGTTCAATGTATCGCCTTACATAAACTGCATGGGATCAATGTCGTAATGCTTCATCGCGTGATAAGGACTCTTCGTACATACCGTTCTCTCATGCCGACGAGTATTTTGACCATAGGTGAAAACTCTATCGCATACTGACGACAACTAGGTAGCGATGATGCAGGTCGCGGCTCCTTGATCGTTGAGGTCAAAGGCAGGCCTTCGTGTTCAAAATTCATATTCGTGGTATGACAAGAGAGCCCTTCCAAATCGATGTTCACCTCATGGTGACAAAACGACAACTGTAATTTTTTCTATATACATGCGATTCTTTTTACAGTAAAGAGACTTGTTTGTATCCACAAAAGGCCTTCAACCATACAATTTTATGTATAAATTATGTGAGCACTATGATGTCCTGATACACTTTCAGAAAATTACATTCAATTATTTCATTTCAGCTTCTCTGATAATAAGCTTCCCTGTCTCCCCAAAAATAATAAACCCTTTTGTTAATTTGAATGTAGGCTCATTAAAAGAAGTGACTTTCTTGACGGTCTTTTATCATGTATAATTATGCGTATAATTTAGAGATTCGCATATATTTGAAGTACACATATTGTAAGTTTACATTATTTTCTAAGGTTGAATTTTATTTGGATAGGTAGCAGTGCTGACTACTCAGAGCTGACTCCTCAGTGCTGAGGAGTCAGCACTGATGAGTGTATATGACTGTTAGAGACTTAGTCATTTCGCATTAAGTAACGGTAATTTACTCATGTAGTGTAAGACGCCTGCTTATCCGATATTCCTTACACTCTAACATCGATATAGTTAAAACTGCTCCAATTCAACGAATTTGGGAGAATACCTGTTGAAACTGTTCCACTTGAATCAGTAAAATTCTACTGATCATTTTAGTTGCTGGTATTCACTGATTGAAGAGTGATTTATAATGATTGCTAGTGAATTGCACTGGCCTGGCAGTAATACCTTAGTGCATTTCACTGATTCTCCAGTAGAAAACAACTCAGTAACTGAATACTCTGTAAAATTATTCTACTGGTTGAAGCCATTGATTCAGATTTAGAATGTATAAGTCTCTGTAGTAATAATAAGCACGTAGCTCTGGGGTGGCTTTATTCCGTAATGCCAAGTCGAATAAGAGTAGTAGTTCTGACTGTGCAAATGAGTAAATAATGATTACCGGTTCGACCTTCTCATCACGTGAGCTTTACGGCTTAGCACGTCGGCCACCGATGACTTTTGCACAAACTGGAATCATTACAAATCAAATTATTATTAGTAGTGCACATATGTTCCTTCTGAAGTAGGATTCATGAGTCAAGAGCCACCAGCCACCTCGGTTGTCGAGGCGGCTGGCAGCCAGTGGCCTGGACGGCCATGTTATCGACAAAATTGCCTGTTTCACCCCAAAAATAACTTCCGAAATTAATAATTTAACTAACAAAATCACTTTTTTTTCACCAAAAATTTTTCAAACAAATGAAAATATGAGGAAAACGGATCCGAAGCTCCTCTAAGCAAGAGCTGAAAAATACTTAGGCAAACAAGATGAATAGAGGCTCTTAGCAGAATGAGTCACTTAATACTCAAAGCAGTTGAGGAGGATTCGCGACTCCGAGCTAGGTCCAGCGAACCAGAGAGGATGATCAGCAGAACTGGCCCCTACCCCCGACCGCAATCCTGCATCTCTCACATCCACACCCCGCTACCTACACCCCTCCCTCTCACCACAGCCCCTCCCATCAAACCCCCGATATTTATTATAAAAATAGCAACAAATATTTTAAAACCATTAAAAAAAAATGAGAAACATATATATTAACTTCACACTCATTTCACCACCCTCAGCTCACTCCCTCCCCACTCCCACCCCCACTCGATCATAAAAAAATAAAGAAAATTGCAAAAAATTCGGAAAAATTCATAGAAATCGACTAACATATTATGTTACTGACTACAACACCCATGTTGAATGTTGGCGACCTTAACCTTGATCCCATTGACCTTGAACTCTAAAAATGGTGAATAATTGTAAATATCGAAGAAACATTTGTAAAAATCGACGACTATAATATGTTACTGACTCCAACAAACACCATGTTGAATGTTGGCGACCATAACTTAAAACAAGCGACCTTGAACATCGGAAATCAAGAAAAAAACCTGCGAAAAATTACAAAAACGTAAAAGAATATCGAGGGCAAAATTACACACCTAATGCAAAAAAACCAAGCTGGATGTTCGTGACCCTAAACGTTTGGTTCTCGTAAAGATGGCAGAGCACAGCCACTCACTGGTACGACGATAAGCAGACGAGTGAACCCCCATCACTATATTTCATTGGCTATATAGCCGATCAATCTTACGACCACCAAAGCGAATTACTGAATTTATGTAGCCCATATAACCCCTTCCCGCCAACACACCTCTCGTCGCTCCACTTCCTTCGCCATTTACTTAACATAGCTCATTCACCATCAACATACACGTTTGCCATCAACCCAACAACCCCCCACCCCACTACAATAACTCATCATAGCTCGTCCCCTGGCCATACACGCTCACCATCAACCAACCACACGATTCCCCTTTTTCTGAACGAAACCCCAACCGGTTCCTGAAGAGACATAACTCTACCCAAGACTGGCTCTTGCGAAGACCAATTCCTAAAAAAAATGGCTAGAACAGTGGACAAGACCAACCCACCATACCACCCACCTATACCAACAGTCGATGACAGCCAATCTCGAAAAAGTGGCCTAATACTAATGACCAGGCCAACCAACCAGTTGCGAAACATTCTTAAAATCTATTCCCCAGTTTATTTATTCGCCCTATAGAACTCAGCCAATTTTTTGATCGACCCGAGTAAGGCATAATGCTTCAGATCCTACCATGGCCCCTCCTCCTGCAGACACTTGCATACATTTTATTTAAAACAGACTCTTGCAATCGATTGTTCATACCACTGAATTAATAATTCTTTCAGAGAAGCAGAACGGACTGAATAATAAATTAAACTTACATTATTATGTGTATATAAATAAAATTTACTAACTTAGTATATAATTAATATCTTTCTAATTATTTCATACATTCGATCTTTATATATTTATCAGATGTTCGCAGTTCATTGTTATTAGCCAACAGTGTCATCTGATGTAACACCGATGCTTCAGTTCACTAATGATAGAAGATATCTAGTTAATGTGCGATAAATCTCCATGTTATTGAATAGCGATCAAATGTCTGAGTCTATCAACATGTTCCTTCGGGTCTTCGGTAAACATGTAGTCAGTATTCTTATTATCTTCTGCCTTCTCCATTTCGATCGTTGCAGCAAATGAACAAGCATTCTTGATGCCTTCTGCCATTTTCATACAACTTGTCGAAGGAAACTCGTTGGTGAAACGTGTGGGAACATCGAGAGAACAACCATCCTTCTGATCAGATACTTCATCAAGTCTTCATTGTCATTATCACCATTGCTGTCTTCATGATCGTCTTCATCTCCTGTTTCATCCACAATATCAAGTTTACTTTTCTTTGTAGGAGTCGTATGGTCGTTACCAGTGTTTTTAGAATCAACTAAAAAAAAAATGACTAAAGAATGAATAAAATTTTAATTTCAAGTGAAGTAAGAAAATGAAATTTATTATTTCATGCTTCGTATGTAATAGAAATAATGACGATATACATTAAATACTACATAGAACTACAAATACAATAATTCATTGATCAACTAATTTAGATGAAGTCTGAAATACTCTTTTCGATAATATTCAAACAATCATAACAGAATTTGAAGCACGAGGCTCTGGACGGTAATTATATTCAATAAATAGTCTTGCAAGTGTACATTCCACACAAACCGACTCTACTGCATTCATGACATCTTTAGCATTAACTGTCTCATCTTTATCGCCTGACGAATCAGTACCCACCGATGCAGCATGGGGTATTGGCGACATCACTTGCTGTCTCCCAGTAGATGAACCCTTCCAGATCTCGATGTGTCCCTTCAATAAACCGCCTTGCATAAACTGCATGGTACCAATTTCGTAATGCTTCATCGCGTGAAAAGGACTTTTCGTACAGATGGTTCTCTCATGTCGCCGAGCATGGCGGTTTTTGCTGAATATCTTTCGTCAGTAGCAACACTGTTTTCCAAGTAATTTTCCAGCAGTGGGAGAAGGTACATCCATAGAGGTAAGCTTCATGGTAGACTTTGTACAATCATTGGCTTGCATCATATTAATGAAAAAACTGACTTTATCTCTACAGTAGCAACTTGTGTATATATTTTGCCTAGCTACTGCTCTATATAAAAACTTACTAACATATTTCATTAATGATATTTAAGCATTTTTATGCATCCATTGAACCAGACATACAACATGGGTGTCAGAGTCAGTTATGTAATATGTTCCTAAACGTTTATTAGTTTCCTTTGGTTTTTGAGATTTTTGTCCATTTTTTGTGACTGGGAGGGTGATGGTGAGTGAGGAGTGGGTGTGTTGGTTAGGAGTGTGAAGTGAGCAGAAGGGTAGTGTGAGGGAACATTGGTAACATTATATGTTCCTCGATTATTGAGATTTTATTTTCGATTTTTGCAATTTTTCTAAATTTTGTTATTATTGGGAGGGGATGGGGGTCGAGAGAGGGTGAGGTAAGGGTGGTGGGATGAGTGCGAATTAAATTTTATATGTTCCTCGTTTAGTAAAAGAGAATACATTTTTTTGCAATTATTCTTGATTTTTTATCATTAGGTGGTGGGGAGGTAGGGTGGTGGTAAGGTGAGGGTGGTTGGATGAGTGCGAGGTTAACGTTATATGTTTCTAGATATTTTGAATTTTTTATAAAAAATTATTTTGTAATTTTCATAATAAATGTTGTGGATTCATGGGGTGGGGGTGTGGTGAGGTTGAAGAGGGGTGTTTGGTGAGGAGAATGGGTGGAGGTAGTGGGGTGTGGGCGTGGTAGGTGCAGAATGGTGGTTGGGTGTGGGGGCCAGGTCCGCTGATCCTCCTTGTGCCATTTGACCTGGCTCGGAGTCGCGAATCCTCCTCTTCTGCTCTGTGGATTAAGTGACTCATTCCGCTAAGAGTCTCTAATACTTTTGCTCGCCTGAGGATTTCTCAGCTCTTGCTTAGAGGAGCTCCGGATCCGCTTTCTTCATTTTTAAATTTGTTTGAAAATTTTTTGGTGAAAAAAGTGATTTTTTAATTAAATTATTAATCTCGGAACTTATTTTGGGGTGAAACCGGCAATGTTGTTGATAAAATGGCCGCCCTAGACCACCGGCAGCGGCAGCCCGACAATCAAGGTGGTGTGCGAATCCTGAATCATGAATCCTGCACCAGAAGGAACACATGTACACTACTATTATTCTGTAACCCGCGTTCAGTGGAATACAGTCCATTCACGGTTTATCCACACTTCGTGAATCAAACCTTTGAAAAATCATACCATGTGTTTACGATTTTGGTTGTTTTTTAAATATGCCGTGTATCAAAAGCGTTATATACTTGTGTAAACATAAAATAATATAAAAGTACGTTATTTTTGTTTAAATTGATCACTTACTTGTGTATTGATTTATAAATTATAATATTAAATTTATAATTATTATGAATTAAAACAGTTAGAAAATACTGTAGGTTTTTTGTTAGTAATGCCTAGTAATAAATTGTTCTTATGCAAAATATTATTACTCTGAGTGCGCACGAATGCGGTGCGTTGTCCATCTGGTGTAATTTTCTAGATTCCGTGAAGATTTGTTTGCATGATGCAGAGAAATATCCTGGAAGTGTAACTTAAGCAGAGATTCAGAAAAGTTGTAAGTAACAGTGAATGGGATTTACCAAT
Organism: Clitarchus hookeri; assembly: GCA_002778355.1. NCBI lineage: Eukaryota > Metazoa > Arthropoda > Insecta > Phasmatodea > Phasmatidae > Clitarchus > Clitarchus hookeri. The sequence goes on from NQII01004557.1 coordinate 188,067, forward strand.
GATTTTTAAAGTTTATCATTGTTAATATATGTTAAGACACTCGTTGTCCAGTCAGAAGCGAGTAATAAATTAGCAGAGTTAAAATTTTAGTCGTTTCATACCTGTCGTAGCTGATCATTGACATCAAACCAATGTGCAAATTAATGTAATTTACATTGCGAGTTGAAAGGATTTGAATTTTCTTAAACATGTTGATTCAACTGCTGTTGCTGTTACCTATTTTTATAAATAATTTGTTTTAGGAGTTTTATCTCTATACTGCTTAGTATTTTTTTAGTGAAATTGGGTACTGATCAATGTTTTATTGTTTTTTTCACATCTGTACGCCAGTTGAGAATACTGTCATCTTTATAAAGAGTATATTTTCAAGAGTGAAAAAAAAATTACAGTAAAAATAATGTGGTTAATTAAAATAAAGAATGTGCAACGTTACTAAAGAAAGTGCAATATATGACTACATAATTTTTTGTAATAATGACTTAAAGTAATACAATTATCGCTGAGAGTTCCATGATAGCTCGCTGTACTGTGAAAGTACTCCGCTCCAATTCCGTTTACTGTGCACAGAGGCGACCGGGCACTTGATGCGCGTGTCAGAGTCGCCCTTGGTACTCCCACGCTACTATGCCTTGAACTGAAATGATGGATGTAGGATGAGGAGACCGTTAAAGTGCCAAGGTTACACATTCCAATGTGGCCATCGTGTTCTAGTAAACTATTTAAGGTAAGAAGCGATTTTGTAAATATTCCTTCACGTCCTGACAATCTTGACGTCTTTCCTTCCAAATTATTCCAGGGCTACGTCTCTGGACGTCGAGTCCAGGGTCGTTGGTTTAGTACACTTCACAAACCATCTCAAAATTTATCCAAGAACATACTTACAATAAAAGGCCTTAAAGCCTGGATCAGTGATACCAGTCATTAAAATACTACTCACTGAAAGTCAATTAAGAATCTGTAACTATCTGGCAGAACAGTCGAAACACTGGGAACTAGTGGCTTGGGGCGGTATTCAAAAGTGTTTCAAAACACGACAAAGACGTGCTGTTTTTTATCGTACACGTTTGTTTTTTTTAATTGAGGCATTGGTATTTTAAAAACATGTTTTGCATGAAAGGTGTTTTTTTTTATCTGCATTAACGAAATTAACTTATGATTTTGCTAAAATAATACGAATCGGTTTCAGTGGCAAACGAACTGTAAGCACATCGGCAAGTAAAAAAATTCCATGTTTCTGAAATAAATGTGTATATTACATATTAGAACTGATTAAAAGGTTTTATAGTTGATAAAAGTAGTTACACATATTAGAGTTATATCCCTCATAGTTTAATCACACTGGTATCAATTTAGTAGTCTAAAGCATTTCCCAATTTCTGCCATTTTACAACGCTACTAAGCTGATATCAAGAAGGCTTACGTGAACTGAAAAAAATAGTGAAAAACCGCCAACGTGATAATCGCAGAACTATTTCTGACTTACAACGGAGCCATTTCGTCAGGTTTTTTTTACTGTTTTGGAAACATTTTTTTATATTTCATGTCTAAAGTGTAGTAATTTACTTCACCACACTACCATCATAATATCCCAGCCTCAGTCGTTATGCATTATTTTCAACTATTACAATATACGACTTTTCAATCCAATCCAATCCTTTCGGCATTGCGAGTTCATTCTATTGATTGCAAGGTTCTTATATTGTTCCTAGTTTTTCGTCGTTAATTTTCTTGTATAAGGTTTTTCGTTTCTTTGTTTTGTCAGGCTGGTTTCCGGAAATGAGTACAGTCCAGTAAAAAAATCACAGAAATCGTTGCCAACAATACTGGAAGTAATACGGCAATATCTGCGCAGCCACGCGTAGGGAAACTCTTAGAGGATTGCTTTCAAAATTGGCCAGTTAAAGCCCGAACTGGTTTGTTAAGTGATTCCAGTATTAATAAATAACAGAATGTCGTCTTAATTAATTACCAATTTTCTCGCGTAATATCAGCTGGCAGCTTGGTCTCTTTTGAGTGGAGAGATGCCATTCAACATATAATGCCTGCCTTGATCACATTAAAAATAATATTTTACAAAGTCTTATAATTATTTACACTCGTTTAAATAGTATTTTCCCTGTATTCTAAGTTAAAAATATTTTACAGTAAAATGTATTTTTTGCNACCAATTTTCTCGCGTAATATCAGCTGGCAGCTTGGTCTCTTTTGAGTGGAGAGATGCCATTCAACATATAATGCTTGCCTTGATCACATTAAAAATAATATTTTACAAAGTCTTATAGTTATTTACACTCGTTTAAATAGTATTTTCCCTGTATTCTAAGTTAAAAATATTTTACAGTAAAATGTATTTTTTGCNTTATTTACACTCGTTTAAATAGTATTTTCCCTGTATTCTAAGTTAAAAATATTTTACAGTAAAATGTATTTTTTGCCAGTGTTTATTATACATAAACAAGTCAAAAGATCTCCCCTAAAAGGGACAAATTTGTCTCAATTTGCTTTCTTTTCATTTTGGAGTCACAGTACATACTGCCTAATTACTTTGTGTTCCACTTGGTACTGCAAAATCTATAAACGTGCCAATATCATTCTTTAGTGCAACTCACCCGGACTCACGTCTTGTACATGACTCTTTGCACGTTTGATGTACAGCGAACGTTATTCGTTTCTTACTCGCGTATCGTTCAGGCACGTGTATGTGTGTTGCTTACCTGTCGGGTCACTCATATTTGTTTTTAAATTTCCGCATAGATTTCTTGCAAACTGTTCATAAAAGAGTTCTTTGAAGACATTTCCTGGTAACTACGATGTGTCGACTCATAATTTGTTTTAACAAATCTTCTACAGCTTAGTGTTACGTACAATGTTTCATGAAAACATATTGTGGCAAATCCCATTTCCATAACCAAGCTTGTTTTCGGAAGTGTAATATCTGAGTTTCACAAAGCATTTCTTAAGGACACATAGAAAAGTACAAATGCTTTAGTTTTATATTTTTGCAAGGACTAACCTGCTGGAGTTTGTCTGTTTTGTTTAGAGACATCCTGCATATGAAATGACATCTGGCCGCACTGGCGAGTCTTCGCAAGAAATACAGCAGGACAAATAAGGGCAAATGAATTGAAATGGCGAAGCGATACTTCATATTAAAATGTAACGGATGTACTTGCTGAGATTGATCTGACAAGTTCTAGCCAGTTCTGAATATATGCTATAGCGTTTAAAAATACAATTCCGCCTGATTTCATGTTGCGTTGAGAATGCCAGGCAGTAAAAAAATATATTATAAGTAGGGTAACAAAATCTTTATAATTACTTTTTTTATTTGTACCAAATAATTTTTAAATTGTAGACATAATCTGTTGGCGCAGTTTCAAACAAATAAAATATATGATTTAAATTTTTTTGCATAACTTGGTAAAATCACAACTTCACTCTTCTTGGAAAATACAAATAATAAAAACTAACTCACTTGAAAGAACGAGAAAATATTCATTGAATATGTAACCAGTCAACCTCAAGGTATCTTACATTAATAGAAAAAATTTTGAAAACAAGGAAATATTTGCATATTTTTTGATTTGTGTAAATCAGTGAATATATGAAAGGCAAAGCTTACTAGTTACTCTTTAAAACGAATGAAGACATTACCTTTCTGCCGTTGTTGTTTAATTTTTCTGTAAATGGTCTGGTTTACATTGTTCGTATTGTGAAAAAAACATAAATATATAATTTAATTTTAAGATAATCAATGCTTTCAAAAAAGAACCGTATGTCAGCTATGAAAACCGACTCAGTGTTTCGGAGAGTAAATTTTTTATTTAATATTTCCATAGCGCATACTCAGATGAAGNAGCTATGAAAACCGACTCAGTGTTTCGGAGAGTAAATTTTTTATTTAATATTTCCATAGCGCATACTCAGATGAAGATGAATAGATTAGTATGCAAAAAAATATTTTTAAAAGTTTATTACTGAAATAAAGCCGTATCAGTTTCAAAATGNAGATGAATAGATTAGTATGCAAAAAAATATTTTTAAAAGTTTATTACTGAAATAAAGCCGTATCAGTTTCAAAATGTCGTTAACTTGAGATACGATTTTAAGCTTGTTTTGGAACTATACTTAAGACATTTTTTCATTCTAAAAATATTTAGTATGTACACTATTTAATAACAAAATAACATTTTCTTTGTTTTGAAATTAATGACATTGCCACAGCTTAAATATGTACACAATTTATAAGAGTTTGAAGAATTAAATCATATCCCAATTTTGTCAGCTTGATTATTAATAAAACCTGACAGAAAATATCGTTATATCTTTGTTACTTTGGGCGGAAATGTTATTTTACTAAGACAATGTTTTACACTAACAAATGTAACAACATCAAAACTTGTTTTTTTTTTTTTTCGGCGGCTAGTGTACGGAGCAGCGACATGGCTCCTTACTGTGAACCACTGGTAGCACCCGGAGCTCAAGGCCACTTACAGAAACCTCTCTTCCCTCTTCACTTGCAGGATTTCCTCTCACCAGAGACCACAGCATATTATTTTGCTGTTTAGGAAAACAGCTTACAGTAGCTATTGCAGTGTCTCTGTGCAACCTGATATTATTTTCCTTAATTATTATGCTATTATTTATTGTTGAATTAAACACAGGGAATTAAAATATATCCCACTACTAGGCTTGCTGCAAATAAGTATACTTTACAATATTATGAGTGCATATTGTAGTAACTGCCTTTCCATTTGCAAACAAATATCGGTAACACTGGAAAGAAATATGTTTGGAGCTTTTTTTCAATTTAAAAAAAAATGTACCTAATACGAACCTCTTTCTTTCGTTCTATAGTATCACTGGTTTCATGACAATTCGTGTACATTATTCACATAGCTAATATATATTTAAAAACATATTTGGTTAAAATTATTAATATTGTAAGTACATGTGAAGTAATAAAACAATTCACTGTACAACGAATTCGATCTTTTCTATTTGTTGTAATAGTTTAAATCCAGTAGAAAAATATTATTAGGCCTACTTTAATAAATTTTTATATAAAATTGAATTTTATAAAATAATAAATAGTCAGCAGATTTTTAAGGATTTAAATATGGTAGTAATAACTGCAGTAAAAAAAAACATAAATCTACATAGGCTAATACTGTAAACGTAATTCGGTAATTCATGTTATAAAACATTAATTAATCNAAATTTTTATATAAAATTGAATTTTATAAAATAATAAATAGTCAGCAGATTTTTAAGGATTTAAATATGGTAGTAATAACTGCAGTAAAAAAAAAAACATAAATCTACATAGGCTAATACTGTAAACGTAATTCGGTAATTCATGTTATAAAACATTAATTAATCCCGTAACCGTTTGTTTAGATAATCCTAACTAATATTATAAATGCGAAAGTGTGTTTGTTTGTTTGTTTGTCCTTCTTTCACGTCGGAATGGAGCAACGGATCGACGCGATTTTTTGCTTAGAGATAGTTGGTGGGCCGGGAAGTGACATATGCTACTTTTTATCCCGAAAAAATGACTTATTCCCTCAGGATTTTTTTTTCAGTAAAAATAGCACTTGGGGTACAATGCTGCGTCAATGTAAGGTGTTAGTTGTGGGACGAAAGCACAATGCCACACAAAAAAGCGATAGAGGCGCTAAACCTAACTCTATAGGATATACGAAACCATACAGACATAATGGGAGGAATGGTTGTATTACTGGCCGGTGACTTCCGCTAAATTCTACCGGTGATTCACAGGGGCACATCTGCAGATGAAATCAAAGCCTGTCTCAAGTCAAGCTTATGGGCAAATGTCAAGAAATTTAGCTTGACAACAAATATGAGAGTGCACCTCTACAATGACGTTGATACAGGACATTATGCTGATACAGTATTAAAAATTGGAGATGAGTGGTTAGAAACTGATGCCGAGGGCTGTGTGTCACTAACGGCGATTTTAGTAATTTGGCGCAGAGTGATATGGAACTGATTGCTATCGTTTACCCAGATCTACAAATAAATATAAATGACTACCAGTGGCTATGTAAAAGAGCGATTCTACCACCAAAAAATGACATCGTTAGTGCTCTGTTCTGTTTTTATCACCATTGTCTGTCTGCTGCAAATGCAATGATTTATTCCTGTAAGTTTGTTATTATAACCACGCGAGCGAAGCCGTGGGTTAAAGCTAGTTTAATAATAAATAATAATTAAGTTTATATATACTATGTAATAAATGTAATTTTTCTGTTTAGCTACGTACTTCAAGTAATACACTTTCAAGTCGCGTTTGTAATTATCCTCTGTAGAATTAATAGAGAATAGGTACAATTCTTCTCGCCGAAATTTCTCAAATTAAACACACGCGAAGATTTAGTTGTTATGAAACTGTCTGTACATACAGAAAATCGTTGTAAAATTTAAATTCATTCAAAAAGCAGCTATTCACACGCCGTCCAAAAAAAAAAAAAATACCATTCAGCTGCTGGTAATATACACGTGCTCGTCGATTTTATTTTCATCAAACATGTCTGCGTACAGTTGCCACTCACACGCAGTCAATATACATCAAAATTGTGGAAAACTAAAAAATTATTGCGAAGTCTTACAGTAGAGGTCTAAATATTTCTAAGCAATGTCACACATCACGCACTTTTGAAGCTAGCGCAATAGAAAATACAGTCAATGAAGAACTTTGGCTGGTCAACCAAGTTGGCCTTCGTCGGTGCGGCAACTGACGTGCGCAGAACGATGCGCGAACGTTAGAGGCAACCTCATCTTTATTGGTAACATATTAATTTGATCTGGAAGGCTTCTGAATCATAGTATATGTATTTATTTGTGTTTAATATACAGTTACCGTTTTAAATTTTAAATATTTTTTTAAAGCTATATTGTTTGCGGACAACTGTATAGGAAATATCATTTACACTACAAAATAATATTTATGGCGTTGGAAAATTAAAATTTTATTGAGTTTACTCATTTTCCTATAGTAATTTACTTCTTAATTATTAAAATAGTAAATTTATTCATTAACTATTCTGTACGTGTTTTTCAATTCTGTTACATCGGTCATTCTTAAAATGAATTTTTATCCAACTTTCTTTGTATGATGAATTTATTTATATTAATAATGCCAATATATTTATTGCATCATGAGAAGATTCTGCTATTACAAAAATGAAAAAAAAAACCTTTTTCAATTTTAGGATTTGCATGGGCTATTAGTAGTTATAATCATATTAAGGGACAGTGATATTTCTCAATAAGATTTCGAGACAGATACAGTTCAAAGTATTGTGGGGTCGTCCACCTGTTTTTGATTGGCTAATACATGTTATGTTTCATGTTAACCGTTAGCGCACGAATCACGAGGACTCAGTACCAGAATTACAGAAACTTGAGTGGCTCGGCCAAACGCGGAAACGACCCCAGCAGCCAATGGAGGTATGAAAACAGCCGAGGTGTATATAAAATATTCAATTCTGCTGTGTACTCCAAGTTTATCGCACAAAATCACGGGCCATAATCATAATGCATTTATTTGTGGTCCTCTTTCTGATTATGATGGTGGTAAGTGTTCTGCGTGAACATGGACATGCCAAGAAAGCCATGGAAATGTGCCAAATTCATTCTTGTGTTTATTAATAATATTGCAATGATTTAATTGCTGTAAATAATTGTGAAAGAGACAAATCAATTTTTATAATTAAATATGTGTTAATATTATTACAATGTAGCCTGACTTCACCTTTATTGGTAATATATAAATAAGATTTGGAAGCCTCTGATTTATAGAATTTATTTGCTTTTCAAGTACAGAAAGTGCTGCACATATGTTTTTAACTTACGTTCTCTGCTCTCAGTTGTCTAACAAATATCGTTTGCAATATAATAATAATTAAAATGATAAAACATTTACTTTGATTCAGTTCACTGATGTTTCCTCTAATAAAGTACTTGGTAATTATTAAACTAAAGGTTTTTTTTTCATATGTGACATTTATTTTGTTTAGCTTAAATTTCAGTTGATTAAAAAATAGATTTTAAATATTTTGTTAAGTTTTTAAATGTTATGCAGTTCTGGAACATTGGGTAGCGCATTCTTTAAATTTATTTTACTCCGATTTTCTTTGTATGGAGAATTTCTTTTTTCTATAATAGAAAAATTAATTTCATCATAAAAATATTCTGATATTACGAAAATATAAAAAATAAAAATAATGATTCATTTACATTTTACGTTTTTGAAGTATAATTTATAATTTATAATCATAATGCATTTCTTTGTAGAGGGGCTCTTTATGGTTATGATAATAGTAACTGTAGGACCGAAAACATTTTATGGCCGTAACAATACATGTGAAACTGTGTGGTAATTCATTTGTGATGTTTTAGCATATAATGCAGGACTGTTAGAAGAGCAAATACAGTACTTTTTTTTCTGACTCAAGGTATAACGTATAGTATAACAAGAATGTTTTATCCATAACTGTGGTTAATCATGCCGTTTGTGTTGCAAGAGTCGTTTGGAGCAAATCGCTAACACATAATTCACCATTTTGTATGCCAAAAACAAAACAGCACTTTTAACTATAAAAATTAAACCACGCATACAAACACGCATGCTTCATCCTCGGCCGAACGTTGTTTCAAATGTCGGGTCGTAATATAGTAATGACATCAGGAGGACAACAGGTACAAAAAACACTGGTCGCGGGGGTACTTTCCATGTCCATCTCCTACTGTGCCCTACCATTACACCGTTTGAGGAGGGGCGGAGGTAAGCCAACACTTTAACAACCGTACACTCTTCTCACAAACATTTCATTGTTATACGGTTCTTATCTTAAAAAGCTCGAGCACTCCGAATGGGCTTAATTACCAAGCGTCGTAAACAAAATGCTACCGCTCTACAAACTGCTCATGGGGAACGCCCACCGAGTTGACGTAACCATTACTGGGGCGAGAACTCAATATCCCTGCCTCTGCGGGGGCCCGAATCCGCATCATGCCGTCAGCTACTGGGTGCCTTAATGAACTGAAGGATTTGATGGTTGCCTTAGTGTCCTCGGGGGTGTAACGAGGTAGAGACAGAGCGGCAACGTTTATCACATGAGGAAATCGGGTTTACCCGCCGGGGATCGAAATCGGATCGATTGGTACACACGGTTCCATTAATGTGTATGTCAGATATTGAAACATACAAAATGTTATCGTCATGCCAAACTCTTTTCAACGTGAAGACAGTATGTTAATTGTTTTTTGAAAGAAAATAACCTTCGATATGTAATCGCGTAAAAACTGAAAATTCAAATTTGAGGTACTTGGCATCTTAAGTGATTTATTGCGTAAGTTCACTATAGTAAATGGGTATTTTGACAGACATCAGCATTTGGATATTATTTCAATCACGGTAAAATACACCTGAAAGTTACAAGAGCTACATTGTTTAGGACTTTCTGACAGGATTAGAAACTTTTTTGTTACATAAGTAAAATGATTAACAACTGACGTAAATTTACTGACGCTTTCGCCATGCCGTAACCCACCTGCAGATTTTACTGGATAAAGAACTCATTCGAAACATTTATAAAATAACCATTATTCTATGAAATATTTGGTAAAGTTATCCCAGGATGTAGAAGACAAACATTTACTATGCCTGATTTTACTAGCTAGCCTTATTTACTTCGGAAACATTATTTCAAACAACCATTTTTTTTAATTTTGTGAAGCTTTTTAATTTAGGAACACTTAGTCTTTTGGAACATATATTTTGTAAATTAATTCAGAAGTTAGTTTATTTTGAAAGTTATTGTGTATTAGTTGCTCTAGCCTATAAGAAAATGAACGAGTAAAATTATTTATGGTTAGCAGATAAAAAACAAATACATTTGCTGCTCGCTACTTCAAACGACTCTTATTTTAATTTTTCATCGATTTTTGTGCTTGGAAGATTAAAATAAAACCAAACAAAATTTTCACCCGTGGCTACGTCCACCAATTAAAAATACGCTCAGAAAAAAAATGGTTATCTAACTACAACTGCTTAACTTATTACTGATGCAGCTCAATCGCGTAGTGTTCTCATATGCCGAAATGCCTGGTGTTACTTAAAAAAAATCTTTAAAACTCTCTCTTAATTGGGCAAGCTTTAAGCTACCTTACTTCAACATAAACATGCAACGCTTGTAAAAAATAAAAGTCGCGTTTTCCACTCTCTTTTTCTCCATTCATTGCGCCATTCTTGAACCTGTGAGACAAATACGACACAATATGATTTTGGAATATGCCTTTATGAATTTGTAAGAAAGGGGCAAAGCGCAACCGTTACAAATTACGCGGGCGTACAGGTTAGAGATATTAATTGTGAAGATATTACTCTTCCTTCTATATTTAATGTACGGAATATAACACAGAATATATACATTTACATTTCGTCGTGTCTGCGCGTCAGACAGAGAGAGAGAGAGAGAGAGATAAAGAGTGTGTGTGTATGTATCGAAAGCACTGACCAGTGTACAAAACAAGAAAAACAGAGTGGAGTGGAGTTAGAGATTGGGGCGGCTCTTAACATCGAGGTCTTGAGAGCCGATAAGGGTGAAATTAAAATGAAACAACCGTGCTAGTTACTGACTAGTGATAGAATGAATATATGTAAAGAACCAAAGAGTACAAATAAAAGAGGACAAACCAAATAGTACAAACCAACTAGATGGCAGCAGTAGTTACTTATTATGATATTATGATAACATTCCCCCTATATCAAATAAGTATACACATTTAAATTATACATAAAATCTAAAAAAATTGAATACCCAACATACTCATGAAGTAATAATGTTTAAAAGTGTTCAAACTCTTGGTTAACAAGTCAGCTGGCATCTCATTTGTCTCCAAGTATTTCAGTTCTACAATTTTATTACTGACACATTCTCTACAAAAATGATAGTGCACATCAATGTGTTTAGTTCGCTTATGGTAAACATTATTTACAGAGAGTTTAAGTGCCCCTTGATTGTCATTAAACACAGATATAGGATATAGATCTCCAGTTATGTCACACAAGTTGCGCAAATATATTGCTTCCCTACACGCTTCTGTGACACCCATGTATTCTGCTTCCGTGCTTGATAAAGCTACGGTTTTCTGTTTATTTGTTTCCCATGAGATTGCACACCCAGCCAATACAAAGCACAAGCCAGTGTATAACTTCCTATCTATAACATTATTTCCCCAATCAGCATCAAAAAACCCTTCTAACTGCGGATTTATGTTTTTTTTCTGTATTTGAGGTCAAAATGCTTTTGTTTTATTTAAGTAGCTCAGCACTCACTTAGCATGCAACCATGTTTCCTGATTATAATGGTTTTTAAATTGGCTTAAGTAACTAATCGCAAATGCTAAATCAGGCCTAGTTAAAACCGCCAAATACATAAGACTTCCAATAAACTGTTGGTATGGCATTTTGCCTTTACAATTTTCCTTTTTATTAATATTTAATTTAGCCTCTAAACCAGTATCTGCAATTTAACATTCTGTCATATGGAATTTTTTAAATAATTGGTCTATATAATTTTCCTGAGTCAAAGTAATTTCACCTTTAGTTTTGTCTACATTTGCACTCATTCCAAGACATTGCTTAACCTCTCCCAAGTCCTTGATTTTAAACTGCGACTCTAATGCATTTTTTAAACACACAGTTTCATTATNCATTGCTTAACCTCTCCCAAGTCCTTGATTTTAAACTGCGACTCTAATGCATTTTTTAAACACACAGTTTCATTATAATCATTAGAAAAAATAAAGAAGTCGTCGACATAAAGTGTAACAATTGTTCTGCGACTATTCTTATTTTTGATATACAAACAAGACTATATCTTAGAACACTTATAACCCATTTGATGAGACACTCATTGACCTTCTTGTACCATGCTCTTGAAGACTGCTTTAAAACATAAATAGCCCGTTTTAATNTTTGATGAGACACTCATTGACCTTCTTGTACCATGCTCTTGAAGACTGCTTTAAAACATAAATAGCCCGTTTTAATTTAAGTATTTTTCCACAACTTTTTGTTACAGGAAAACCATCAGGTTTTGCATATAAAATGTTTCCTCAAGCTCCCCATTCAAGAAAGACGTAGTCACGTCAAGATGTGTTTTATATTTAAACCTAACTGAGCAAATAATGCATATAACAATCTCAGTTTTGTATGTCTAACAACAGGTGAAAATGTCTCTGAATAGTCCATATTTCTTCCTTAGAACCCATTTGCACTTCACAACCGTGCCATTTTTTGGAGCATATACCAACTCCCACGCACTATTATCATCAAAACACCTAAGTTCTTCATTCACAGCCTTTAACCACTGCTCTTTTTCATGTTCTTTTAGTGCTTCTTCTGGAGATAAGCCGCTCGCATCAGCAAATACATTTTCATCAACACACATATCCTGAGAATCATAAACGATCTGGTTTCTTTCTGCTCCTCATCGGCCTGTTTTCTGGTTCAGCCATTTCAGTAGTATCATCAGTGTCTTCACCTTCACTTGGTATATACAACTCATCAGATGGTTCTACCTCTGACTCTTCATTTTTTATAGAAGTGTCCCCCACTGAATCTAAACTTTCCTCTTTTTGTTCAGCATTAGATGTGCTCTCATTTACTGGTATGATAGCTTCTTCTTACATGATGATGACATCTCTGCTAGTTGTCATAGATTTAGTCCTTGGCTTGTAAAGTCTGTAATCTTTGACATTTTCTGGAAATCCCATCAAAATATGTTTCTCTGACTTCTTGTCCCATTTTTGTCTTCTTTCCTTTGCTACATGAACAATCACAGTACTGCCAAATANATATGTTTCTCTGACTTCTTGTCCCATTTTTGTCTTCTTTCCTTTGCTACATGAACAATCACAGTACTGCCAAATATTCTCAGATGGTTTGTGTCAGGTTTTCTTCCTGTCCACGTTTCAAATGGCGTTTTTCCATCCAAAACCGATGTTACAATTCGATTCTGAAGATAAACAGCTGTGTTTGTCGCCTCAGCCCATTTAAGAAACGGATTCAAACGCAGTTTCAACAGGCACCTCGTTTTCTCCACGATTGTGCGATTACGGCGTTCACATATTCTATTTTGCTCTGTCGCGTAAGCGTTTGTTTTTTGATGATTTATCCCTTCCTTTAGCAAGTATGTAACAAATTATCTATTACAAAACTCACCTCCATTGTCACTTCTCAATTCTTTAATGCTTTTGTTAGTTTCATTTTCCACTTTTGCTCTAAATTCCTTAAAACAAGTCAAGGCTTGGCTTTTGTATTTTAGAAAATATACAAATATCATGCGACTATAATCATTGACAAACAGCATTTAGTATTTAGAACCACCAATGGATTCTTTCTCCATAGGTCCACAAATGTCTGTGTGAACTACTACGAGTATCCCATTACTTCTTGAACCAACATGAGCAAAAGGCAGTCGACTTTGCTTACCTTCACAGCAAACTGCGCAAAATGACTTACTTATGTCAGTTTTTTCATCAAGGTCAATACCCTCTGTGGCAGTTTTCATTTTATTCAAATAGTTGCTGTTTATGTGACCTAATCTGTGACGCCATGTGTTTGCAGACACCACGGATGCAATAAGTGCTCTTTTTGGCATTCGCAACTTGTAAACTCCATTTATTAACGAATACGTGGCCACTAATACACCATTTTCATTGTAAACATCGCAACCTTTCCCGGTAAAATGTACTTTATTCCCGTTGCTATTTAACTGTCTCACGGACAACAGATTAGTAGTTAAATCTGGTACACAGAACGCACCTCAAACTCACTCTCTTCAGTTTTTGTTGCAATATCGACGTCGCCGGTGCATAAAACCATAACTTTATTATTGTTTGCAACAATAATTTCTTTATTTTCTAGGTATGAAGCATTCCTAATCAAACTTTCGTTTTCCGTCAAGTGTATGCTTGCACCCGAGTCAATCTACCACTCATCTTTGCCAAAATTCCCTCTTAGAAACANTTCTTTATTTTCTAGGTATGAAGCATTCCTAATCAAACTTTCGTTTTCCGTCAAGTGTATGCTTGCACCCGAGTCAATCTACCACTCATCTTTGCCAAAATTCCCTCTTAGAAACACTGCACTGAATGCGTTTGTTTGTTTACGAAACATCTTCTTGTCATTTGAGCCGCCAGAATCATTTGNAAATTCTTTGCCTAAGTTTGCGTCAAACAACAGGCACCTCGTTTTCTCCACGATTGTGCGATTACGGCGTTCACAATTCTATTTTGCTCTGTCGCGTAAGCGTTTGTTTTTTGATGATTTATCCCTTCCTTTAGCAAGTATGTAACAAATTATCTATTACAAAACTCACCTCCATTGCCACTTCTCAATTCTTTAATGCTTTTGTTAGTTTCATTTTCCACTTTTGCTCTAAATTCCTTAAAACAAGTCAAGGCTTGGCTTTTGTATTTTAGAAAATATACAAATATCATGCGACTATAATCATTGACAAACAGCATTTAGTATTTAGAACCACCAATGGATTCTTTCTCCATAGGTCCACAAATGTCTGTGTGAACTACTACGAGTATCCCATTACTTCTTGAACCAACATGAGCAAAAGGCAGTCGACTTTGCTTACCTTCACAGCAAACTGCGCAAAATGACTTACTTATGTCAGTTTTTTCATCAAGGTCAATACCCTCTGTGGCAGTTTTCATTTTATTCAAATAGTTGCTGTTTATGTGACCTAATCTGTGACGCCATGTGTTTGCAGACACCACGGATGCAATAAGTGCTCTTTTTGGCATTCGCAACTTGTAAACTCCATTTATTAACGAATACGTGGCCACTAATACACCATTTTCATTGTAAACATCGCAACCTTTCCCGGTAAAATGTACTTTATTCCCGTTGCTATTTAACTGGCTCACGGACAACAGATTAGTAGTTAAATCTGGTACACAGAACGCACCTCAAACTCACACTCTTCAGTTTTTGTTGCAATATCGACGTCGCCGGTGCATAAAACCATAACTTTATTATTGTTTGCAACAATAATTTCTTTATTTTCTAGGTATGAAGCATTCCTAATCAAACTTTCGTTTTCCGTCAAGTGTATGCTTGCACCCGAGTCAATCTACCACTCATCTTTGCCAAAATTCCCTCTTAGAAACACTGCACTGAATGCGTTTGTTTGTTTACGAAACATCTTCTTGTCATTTGAGCCGCCAGAATCATTTGGGCACTGGTTTTTGTAATGACCGAGCTGTTTACATTTGTAGCATTTGACATGTGCTTTGGCGTTTCCTACATTTTTACTTCCGCCTGCCTTGACATTATTCTTAGGTTGCCACTTCTGCGAACTCGCAAATGCGCCGCTAACTTCATTACGATCTTTTACGTTCACATCCGTTTCCATATCCAACAACTTCGATTTAATGGCGTCTGCTGTGATGGGAGTTCCTGAATGCTCAACGGTCATAATCATAGGGGAATATTTTTCTGTCAATCCGGCTAGCAATAAACATCCGATCCACTCGTCACTGATGTTAAACCCGGTCCCACATAACCTCTGACCGGTTTCTACCATTGGCGTTACATACGACGTCACAGAATTGCTTCTTTCCAGGCGAATAGAGATTAAATTCCGCAGTAAACTTATTCTTCTAGAAATACCTGCATCGTAGAATAGAGCCTTCAGCTTGTCCCACAGTTCTTTTGAGGTCGTCACATTCTTAATATGAACGAATTACGTCGAGTCGATGGTCATGATCAGTCTAGCCTTGGTCTTCGCGTCATCTGCGGCTTCTACACTTTTCCCGGTAACTGGTTTAATGCAATGCAACGTGCCCTCCAGGATTTGAAAATTCTCCGCTGCGAAAGTCCACTCACTGTAGTTTTNTGAAAATTCTCCGCTGCGAAAGTCCACTCACTGTAGTTTTCCCGACCCTGCAACTTAGGTACGTTGACTAGATAGTTCGATGCCATATTTACTGCTTACACGAATACATATAGTATCACTACGAACTTCTATTTCTGTCGTATACCGTCGCGAGAAATACAGTTTCTAACGTTTATTTTGACTGGAATTACGGGTCTGGGCCCATAACCTAAAATAAAACAACCGTGCTAGTTACTGACTAGTGATCGAATGAATATATTTAAAGAACCAAAGAGTACAACCCAAAGAGGACAAACCAAAGAGTACAAACAAAAGTGTACAAACCAACTAGATGGCAGCAGTAGTTACTTATTATGATATTATAACAACAGAAAAGAGGTGAGTATGGAGCAGCGCCGGAATGCAAGGGCGGGGGAAACGGAAGTTCCCCTAGGAAACCCGCCGGCAAGCGGCATCGTCCGGCATGATTCCCGTCAGAAATCAAACCTGGTTAGCCTAGGTATGAGACGAGTAGTCTGACCACTACACCACCGCGACCCCAAGAAAAACTGTCTCTCACATCTCAGTGCTTTTTATTATACTTAGATTTTTTNTGACCACTACACCACCGCGACCCCAAGAAAAACTGTCTCTCACATCTCAGTGCTTTTTATTATACTTAGATTTTTTTGACGTGTTGAACATATTAGGTAGGAATTGTTGCTATTTTAACAAATCGAAGTGTTTTATTTTCTTTCGTTNGACCACTACACCACCGCGACCCCAAGAAAAACTGTCTCTCACATCTCAGTGCTTTTTATTATACTTAGATTTTTTGACGTGTTGAACATATTAGGTAGGAATTGTTGCTATTTTAACAAATCGAAGTGTTTTATTTTCTTTCGTTNTTTTTTGACGTGTTGAACATATTAGGTAGGAATTGTTGCTATTTTAACAAATCGAAGTGTTTTATTTTCTTTCGTTAACATGTTTTTCTTCCTTAAGAGATTGCTATTTCTTTGTAATCTCAGTTATTTTTATTTAACAAGAAATTAACTTGTTTTGCTATAATTTTTCATTGTCTCGTTAATATTAAAATAACTTTTTTGTAAAGGGGATTCCTTTTAGCTATTATTGAGATTTGTAGAATGACCATTGCACTATTTTTCTTAAAATTTTTATTAGCAATTTGTTTTCGAAATCATTCTTAGTGAACTAAGTAGTTTCAGCAGCAAAATAAATGACACAACAAAACACCTGCACGGGAAAAATTTACAATCACGAAATTAAGTAACTTTCGTGCAAAGGTAAGCATTATTATTAGCTGTTATCTGAGTATTCTTTCAAGGTCGTGGTTTCTGTCATGTAGCAAGTGGTCGATCATAACATGCCATTCGAGAGTAGCAATACGAAAACAGTAAGGCGCGTGTGAAATTTTTATTTAAAAAATGTTATTGCAGTGTTTTGGCTGCACTCTAGGCTTATATTACTGATTTGAAGGAAAGTAAATAATAACGAAATATCACACATACTACTTAAACACTTACGTAGTTACTTTTTCAAATGTTGGCAGCACCAGTCTACACTACATTTTAGTAGTTTTAGTTATTGCCATTATGTTTCGCCTCTCTGAGTAGGTGGTCCTCCAGGAATGGAGATGGTTCGTGATTGTTAACGCGACTTAGTTGCCAGGTTCTAGAAAATAAATGTTTCACTAGTTTGTCTTGGAGTTTTTCACACACTTAGAGATAAAAATTAGNAGTTGCCAGGTTCTAGAAAATAAATGTTTCACTAGTTTGTCTTGGAGTTTTTCACACACTTAGAGATAAAAATTAGTACTTAGATGTCTTGCATGCCAGCAAGTACAGACTTCTATCGTGAGTTCCTTCGCACGTTAAACGGACGTCAACACCGAATTAACATCCAGAATTACAATGTTAGACTATGTATCCACAATTATCGTACGACGAACGATAGCCATCAAAAGGCGGACATTCCTTACCAAATATTCCAGTGAAGGACTAACAATTAAGCGCATTTCAGTCAGATATCGAATTACTACTGATTCCTGAGACTGTGTAGCTGCTCTTAAAATAACAAAACATCTTGTTTTCCTTGATTACAACCTCGAATTAAACTGTTATGGAAATATGTGGAAATAAATGTAAGGCATTGACACTCATACACGGCAAAATGTAAATTTATATATTCTCTGTTAAACTCCCTGACATTAAATATAGAAGGATGAGTAATGTCTTCACAATTAATCTCTGTAACCTGTATGCCCGCGTAATTTGCAACGGTTGCGCTTTACGAGGCAAGAAAAACAGAGTGGAGTGAAGTTGAGAGATTTGGGCGGCTCTTAACATCAATGTCTTGAGAGCCAATAAGAGTGAAATTAGGTGAGTATGGAGCAGCATTCGAATGCAGGGCGGGCGAAACGGGATTGTAATTGCACCACTAATGTGACAAAGTTAATTGAGGGGAAGAAATATATACAACTAATTTTTTCCTTGGAAGGTAAAATGTAATTTTTTTTTCATAAAACCTGCGTGGTAATTATTAATTTTACTTATCCTATAACCGTGATATGTGAGTTCAATAAAAATGATTATTAATGATTAATAATAGGAGATAATTTGAATGTCTGTAAAAGATCAGACACCACGATTATTCTGAACTATGGGTTAAAAAGTTTTTGATCATTTATTATTCAAAAGGAAGAAAATATAAATATGACTTGTAACTATAAGTGGTTATACGCATTCGCTTCTGAAAATCAACATATTTATAGGCTGTTCACGGTTAATAAAACACTTTTGGTATCAACCTTTGAAAAATATAATTTCCCATATCTCAACGGGCACACATAATGACTGACATGCGTCCAGTAAAGTTGGTAACAACGGAGGGAAAGTAGTTCCTTATTTTGGCTTTAAATTAAAAGTTTTAAGTAAATATTTGTGATACCAAAATTATTTCTTTTGCTTGCTGGTTTTTTAATGCATATAATGATAGGAATGAGTAAATTTGTAAAATATTTACTTTCCTGATAGTTCCACAGATTCACTTGACCGACGTATGAATAAAGTAATCATATCATTGGCCAATGCTAATTTCACACATGGCATACACAGTGTGCATACAAATAGATCTTAAGCATAGCTTTAAAAAGTGCTCAATTAAACCATAAACCTCTTTTAATAATTTCATATTAAATATTAGAAACTACTCTATACGAAGTGACAAATTCCTGAATAGGATTTTCTGGAACTGATATCTGATATAAGCGACAATTCGGTGGATAATGCAGTATGTTACCCCTTCCTCAAGAAATTGTGTGATACTGTGATAATATTGTGCGTGTTCAAAAACCCTGAGATTATGACGGGTATGATCTTCCCCTGAAAGAAATTCCCCTGAATTAACTATCTAAGGTACTCGTGAAAACAGATACAACATGAGAAATGGCGAGGTTGTTTTCCTGCGACATATGCAGATTTCTGGGTAGTTGTTATTTTATTTTCTTAATTCAAGGAGAGGATACTACTCAACTATATCTTTACAACGTAAATTTTAAAATTACGATAAATATATATATATATTTAGGAATTTATTGTTTCATCACAATAATTTTGAATATATTTTGGAAATTAAATTGAAATTCTTGGTTTAATCGAAAGCAGTACAGGAGCTCCACACGAAACCTACCTGATTTTAAACTACAATATAAACAACTATTAGACGCAGTAGCTTGAGGGTTGGGCACATCATGTAAATCAACTAAAATTTATTTTAATATATTAGTGCATTTCTACGCGCGCTCCTTTCGTAGACCTCAAAATGCCTGGGCGGTACTCAATCTCAGCCCATGCACGCACAAGCATGTCTGGAGTAATGAAGCCATATATTTTACATAACCCCACAGGAAAAATTCCAGAGGGGTTATGTCCGGAGATCGCGGTGACCACTTGGTTGGTCCATCGCATCCTGTTAATCGATGTGGAAATGTTCTGTCCAGGAATTCACGAACATGCAAACTCCATTGCCGTAGTGCGCCATCCTGTTGGGTGATCATCACATTTGGCTATAGTGGTAGGAACTGAGGCACAGAAAATTGCTCAACCATGACCTATCTGTATTTAAACAGCGCACACCATACATTCGCCTTTTCGCTGTCCCTGACACGCTCCCGAAAACCGTGTGGGTCTTCGGTACCCTAGATGCAAACGTCGGGCCGATCAACCTTACCACGTGTATGGAAGGTTGCTTCGTCACTGAAAACGACAATTTACAGGTAATTGGGGTTTTGCTCAGTCAGGTTCAGCATTGTGGCGTAGTTGTGTGTCGTTTGGCTGCAACGCCTACACAATTTGAACTTTGTATCCATGCAAACGTAGTCGTTTATTCAGCAGCTTGTGGACTGTTGAGCGTGAGATGTTGAGCTCTCGTGACGCTCGGCGAACTAACTTTGTCAGGAAGGCCTCTCTGATCATTTCTACCGTTTCATCAGACGTGAATTATTTGCCAGAACCTGAGTGCCTGTTTACACTCACAGTGGCTAGGAACTTGTCATACCGAGCCTTAATCGTCTTTGCGTCTGGAAGCGTACTTCAAAACTCACGTCGGAAATTTCTTCAGACAACAATTGGTAACTTTGTTTCCTCAATAACACAATGCATTGGGCTCTCTCTTGCGACGTAGCCATATTTGATAATTATTCAGCACATAAAAAAAATAAAATCACCCACTTAGAGAAAAATATTCATTTTCAAAACGTTTTCAGTTGCTTTATATGGTACCGCAAACTGCAAACTTCTACGTCCAATAGTTTTTAATTGCACTTTGAAATCAAGGAGGTTTCATGCAGATATTCTGTATTATTTTTTTCTTATTTTGTATAAAAATAATTTTCACAGCATTTTCATTAGGAGTTTGGAATAAACTTGTATACCTAATTTTCACATCTCATGCCTAGACTGTGTGTAGTCTGTTTTTCTAATTAGGGAAACCTGTAACATCCGACTTTCTAAATTCGATAATATCGCTATACGCCAATGGTAATTCGTAATTATATACACTGGAATCGAAATAAAAAAAATAGCAATTTAAGTTAAAGAACACTCATTATTGGATGAATAATTTATTCCGAACAGAAAAGTCTCAACGTCAATTAACAGTTTAATTTAAAATTCTCATCTCCTTCTTGATGAAGAGTCATCATATATGACCCAGTATTAAAAATGATCTGCGACCTCCCTTATTGTAGAAATTTCATCACAATCTACCTAGTAGTTTTTTTTTCGTGATGACAGATAAAAATTACGAGAAAGATATACAATTTGACGAATAGTTCAAAAAGTGTTTTCGGGTTGCAAAGCAAATAGTCAGTTAAAAATCACTTTATCAGAAGTGTTTTTATTTTAATGATGTAGTGTAACAGACATATTTATTATGCGTATGGAGTACAACCTTTTGTGCTTAAGTATGGCAAAAAAACTTATACTCGTTTACTATTTAATATTTAATTTAATTGAAGTCTAACGAAAACGATCTTAGAGACTAGTTAAATAAAAAGATAAAAATAATAAACATATTTAGTAATATACTAATTATACAAACATGTATTAAAAAAATTTAATTAATTTTTTTTATTAACATTATACCTACAAAATTAGCAATACAGTTACTGGAAATGACATAACTTCGGAAAAAAGTAAACTTCTAGTCTTTCTAACGAAATCCGATATAGCATTGTAAAAATTTTGTATGAGTAGTTTTCACTACTTATTTTTATATTTATTTGAATCATTATATTAAACACGTGAGCCATATTTGAATCAAAATGAAGGTAAAGTATATATGGTGTAGTTTAGTAATGAGTTATTTATTTATTAACACCTCGCAAATTCAAACACTACATGTACATTGTAAAAATGGACATTTCAATGGAACAATAAAGGAATTTAACTTAAAGAAGAGATTCACTTATTGGTAAAATGTACATTTTATCTAATTTTTCAGTGTCAGTGAAGGGTATATAGTGTTTTGGTGCTTATAAAAATAGTTTCAAGCTTCATAACTGATTACTAAGGGAGTTGTTGCAAGAAAAAAGAACACTCTACGTTTAGAACTCGTATCAGAACTGCAAAACGAAGAAGCATATTTTAGGAATTGAAAAATTTATAATGAACGACACTGTAAAACTAAATGCGATTTTACACATATACATTTTCATCAATTTTGCGTTTTTTCTGTGTAATTTGTAAAACAACTGTAGTACGTGCAATTTTACACAAATGTTCTTAAGAATCCAGGGAGTACTACAAATCCTTTGTGAAAATACACGAATTCATGCCTAAATAAGCATGTTGTTGATAATTTGCACATTTTCAAGAAGGTGTAAGAAAACATCCACATAGTACACTAAAATATTAAATTGTTAATATATACTGCTATATTGTCGTTGTATAAACACCCAGTGTCAGTGTAGTTGAACATCTTCCATTGTGTAATTTTACAATGACCATGTATGTGTAAACTTGCATTACATTATGGAGTATCTGTGAGCATATAGTTACACTTACGCTACATATTTTCGGCAACATTACATTTTTATTTGTCGTTTTCTAAAACGAGTACGGTATTTGTAATGTTACACTATTGTTCCTAGGACTTCGAAGATAACTACAAGTATTTGTTAAATACATGCAATCTAGCGGTAGGGAGTATAACTACTTCGAACTCTATGCGTGTGTTCAGAATAGAAACTTAACTCATGCTAACGGGATATATTTGCAGTTTGTATATAACTGAATATTCTATATCTGAAGTCAATGTTACCCATATTTGAGATATAACATTTTCATAACTCTCTTTAACTACTAAGTTACAAAACGGAGAAAAAAAATTGTGTAAGTTGTAAACCTACACGTAGATAGTATGTGAATTAACATGTCGGTGTGTAAAGTAATTTATACTGACGGTAAAATTACTTGGTAAAGTAGTGAAAAATGTTCAGGAATTTCATATTTACAATTACCGTGAGTCTATGATTTTACTAGCGTGTAAGTGAAAAAAAGACACACATAATGTGGTGAAATCACAATTGCAATGTCTGTGTAAATTTACTTGTAATAAACAGAAAAATAAACGAATATTACAATTTTTTTTTGCTACGTAGTGATAGCAACTTTACAAAAACTTCTGTAAAATTAGTAGTACATGTTATTTTACTCATTTTAAGGACAGATTTACTTGGACGCAAAGTAAAAATTCATTAACATTGCAGTTATAAAAAAAATACCGATTTTGTTTGAGATTTTCGTGCCATATAATTAGTGTAAAGGCACAGAGTTATTTTTACAGTGAGGAAAAGACAGCATCTGAAGCCGGATGCTGAGATTGCGTGGCTCTCTCAGACAGTGGTGTGCCTTGGCAGCAAGAAAGAACACACACTAGTGTGAACTACACCGAGCATTCCCGACAAACTCCAGTCTCGCGGTCTTCGTGTTTCTGAGGCACAGAAGGCTGCAACCATTCAGCTAAGTCAAATCCAAGTTGAGGGCTTGTATTTCAGACTGAACACCATACCCATACATCACACTGAATAAGAGATATCTTGGGCAATTTTAAGCAATTTTGCACATTTTTTCAAAATAAACTATTGAAAGCGTTTACAAAATTTTCCTAGGAGCAAACAGTTAGAATATCCTCTTATTTAAATGTAAATTTTTTTTTACAAACTCAATAAATAATCTTATTTGAGTATAAATGGGCGAAGAGTCGTCCGAAGTAAGAAATATTTTACAAGTTAGGCTAATTGCTTTGAGTATTATATGTAGATATTATTCTAGAAGACATATCCTTCATTAAATTTTCACTAAAATTATTTTATTTAACTAAGTGGATACAATGCCGAGAGTCCTTTACTTTCTATTTTTCACTTCGGAACACAAAAAATAATTATTATTTTAAATTGAAATGAAAGAAATACATATAGTATGAAATACAGTACGGAATAAAAAATTTATATATATGAACTTCAACTATGATAGTTTAAATGAGAGCTATGTTGTTATAAAAAATCAGTCTTAAAACAACCCAAGCATACAGACACCAACAAACTACGATAAGCTAATTATATAACTAATGAGCCTAATTTCCTCCACATGCGTGAAAATAAATTTTAATGAAGTTCTTTAAAGTTTATATGTTAGATAGGCCTTGCCTTCTCGTTGATAGCAATATCATTAGAGATGGAATGAGAAACACATGCAACATAAGTGAGCCAATTACAGATACAAATGTTCCATATCCGGGACTCGAACCCAAATATCCTTGTACTATAAGTTAGGGTGCAATCAAATAAATTACGGATGTAGGATTAGGAGCATAAAATTTGGATGTAATCGGTATAATGTTTCGCATTATATGGTTTACTAACCTGAAATATTTACAGGACAGTCAAGACTATCTTACAAAATGGTGGAGAATCGAGGCTCTTTATATATGCATTTGACGGTTGTTATAGGTACTTCCAGCATAAAAGTAAAGTTGGAATTAATTACATGGTCTCGACGATATAGCATACTTAGATAAAATAACTAAATATCAGCCATTTTGTAAATAAGGGCCTGTCTTATTTAAAACATGTAAGTTTACATTACCTGCCGCTGTACTATCTGTTTGCTAAATTTGGTAGGAATCTGTCAATTGGTTTCCGAGATATGATATAAAATTTTTATTTATTCGTTTGGTGCTAACTTGCAAAATGGCACACAAAAGAGGCTCCGTGTAGACGCGTTTGATGGTTGTAATATATATTGCCAGTATACAAAATAAAGTTGTAATTGATTGCACGGTTCCGACGATATAGCATACTAAGCTTAAATGGCTATATAGCTCCCATTTTAAAAATATGTGTCTGTTCTTCTTAAAATATACCAGTTTACGCCATCTACCACAGTAATAATTGTTTGCCAAATTTGGTTGGAATCGGTAAATTGTTCTCGAGATATGATATAGAAACTTTATTTATTCAAGTGGCCCTATGTTACAAACGGGTTGACAAAAGTGGCTGTGTGTTGGCATATATGGTGCATCGAATATATACTTTCAAACGAAATTTTGTTGAAATGTCGTAAAACGGTTGAGTATATATACTAAATAAAATTAAAGTATTTAAATGGCCGCCATTTTTAAAATAATTGCATAGTAAAATTAAATCGCTTGCGTTTACATGGCCTAACATAGTATTACTAATTTCCCAAATTTTGCAATCAAATATTTAGTATTTTACGAGATATAATGTAAAGGCTTTATCTTTCACGTGGAGAAATATTTCAAAATGGTGGATTGACAACAATTTATATCACTGAATTCAATTCTTACGTAATGAACTGTCAACATACAAAATTTGGTTTAAATAAATTAAATGGTTTCCTTGATGTGAGATATCACCCTAAATTTTAAAAATTACAGCCATTTTGAAATTAGAGCCATACGTGGTCGAAAACTTTATAAGTCAGATGACCTTACTAAGTATAATATGTGTACTGAGTTTATTAAAACTTGGTTTACGTGTTCAAAATATTATGGGGAGGAGGTGGGACACACACACTCGCAGACACACACAGGCACACATACACACAGGCAGGAAATTGATCTTACAAGCCCCTCTTTCCTTCGAAAAGTAGGTTAAAAACCCACGAACACTTACAGACACTCTAAATTCGAATCAGTGGAAAATCACTGATTCGCTGTCAAATGCAACTACTCAAATTAGTGAAAATGTCCTCACTTATAACCAGAGGAAAACCACTCTTTCTTTCAGGGGAAAATTTAAGTGATTGAGCAAGTGTCGTAGCGATTTAAAAACTGTTTTTAATGAGTTTAGTAAAATCATTACGAGAAGTACCCAAACATATTTCCGACAGTCACTGATAATGATGTGCGTTCTGAGGTAATTTAAAAAAATTTCCCTTGCCCAGGATTTGAATCCACAGTTCTCTGATTTCAAACTGTAACATTACCAATTGAGCAATCGAGACAACATTAGGTTTAGTAAGAAAATGTGTATTAACATATTTTACCTAAAATATGTTGCTTTAAATTAGATGCGATATCTTTTCGTTTTTAGTTCAGTTGGTATAAATAGGATTGTTAATACAAATAGTAAGTACGAATGCACTCGATTCACAACACTTCGTGTAGTTTAAAACGCCAAACCTAGCGGTATGATGAATACGTGAAAACCAAGTGAAAACCTGAATGTTCATGTTACCTCGAAAAAAATGGCATTTGTGAAGACGAAATGCACATAAAAAAATATTAAATGGGTTTAATTAATTAACGTGTTGTTTACGTTTACATTTGTTCATGGAAATATATACATTCATACGTATCACGTACGATCGCTAACAGAGCAGTAGAAAACTATACCACTGAGGGATTAGTAGCACAGTTGGTTGACACGTCAGTGGAAAATGTTATTTATTCTATAGAAAGTCGTATTTTCACTGAATTTCCAGTAAATGTGTTTGAAAATAACGGTTTGTTCGGTCAGACGTTCTCCATTGAATGAAGGGGCCACAGTGGCTGAAGGGTTAGACTGCTCGCCTTCCACCAAGGCGAACCGGGTTCAATCCCCGGCCGGGTCACTCCCGGATTTTCGCAAGTGGGAATCTTGCCTGACGATACCGCAGGTCAGCGGATTTTCTTGGATATATCCCGTTTATCCCCCCCTTGCATTCCGGTACTACTCCATTCTCGTTTCATTTCACCCTCATCGGCTCTCAAGGCCTCGTTGTTAAGAGCCANTCCGGCCGGGTCACTCCCGGATTTTCGCAAGTGGGAATCTTGCCTGACGATACCGCAGGTCAGCGGATTTTCTTGGATATATCCCGTTTATCCCGCCCTTGCATTCCGGTACTACTCCATTCTCGTTTCATTTCACCCTCATCGGCTCTCAAGGCCTCGTTGTTAAGAGCCACCCAAATCTCTCAACTCAACATTCTTTGAATGAAACAGAGACATTCTATGTGACTCAGGTTTACAGTGATTAGTTATTTATTAATGTTCCCATTTAAGGNCACCCAAATCTCTCAACTCAACATTCTTTGAATGAAACAGAGACATTCTATGTGACTCAGGTTTACAGTGATTAGTTATTTATTAATGTTCCCATTTAAGGTGATACTTATTTCATTTGATATACCTGGTTTAACTGATTCATAAGTCAAAAAGGAAATCACTGGAAAATAGCGAATGAAGTGGTTGAAGAATCAGTGGCACGTATAACTGAAGGAAATCAGGAGCGTTCTCACTAATTATGACTAAAGTGATTGTTGAATCTTCACTGATTCAGTTTTAGAGTCACACTCTGTCAACGCTCACTTGGTATTTTAATTGGTTAGGCAAAGATCTAGAAACGGAAAGCTGTGGGGTGAAATCATGGACTCAGCGGGCTTTTTTTTACTACTTTTTTAAATTCCGTTAAATTGCACAATATGGACAGTGACTGTCGGAAACATGTTTATTTTTCGAAATTATTTGCCTGAATTCAATGAGAACTATATTTCATTCGACGCACGTCGTCACATTTTTAATCAGTGAAAATTTTCAACGAAACAACTAGTGGTTTTCCACCGATTATAAGTGGCACTATTTTCACTGCCGGGAGTAGTTAAAATTCACTTTGAATCAGTTGTTTTCCGTTGATTCGAATTTATAGCTTTTAAAGACGCTCAGCGAAGCACTTCGCTTTTAAGAAAGGAGACCACCAATAAGGCCCACGCCATTTAAGCATTTGCGTACACAACTAATTACAATTTGCTTTTTTATTCGGCACATTACTATAGTCATGACAGGTCTCAAAGATTGCTGTAATGTTACAAGGACGTGTATTTGTTTAGAACTCTCCTGTGTCAGTGGATTGCATAACGTTAATAGGGTCAGAAAATATGTTGCTTATTTTTATTTTTTACTTAGCTTTCGTGTTATAACCAACACATTCTCGGGATGCAACTTGTAAACGAACTCATTTGCAGTTTGCATCTCGCTTTACCATAAAGAATTCTCTTTATGCTGTCACGTCTTCCTGAATACGCTTTGCAACGCCAGTATATTTAATTCAGACGCCACGTTTATCCATTTTTTTTGTTTTTCCCATCGTGGCTGTAGCGCACATAAAATGGAGGGTGCACATTTCACGCCCTCATCTGATTTCGCCTCTGGAGCGATTCCAGAGCTTTTTGACGGCACTTGTTGAGGATAGAGTTCAAGCATTCATGTATGCAATCTGATAAAAAATATATATTGCGCTGAATTTCCATGCTGCCCTCCCCTGACTAGCGATTTCAGGCTGGATAGCATCTATACGTAGCACGCTGGTCAAAAACCAAGAATACCCGCATCAACTGCTCACAGACGTGTAAACACAAAAATAAGATGTAGGTGACGTCTGATGCTCATACAAATATGGATCTCTAACCATGCATTTTCTACTTTTATTGCACAATGTTACATTTAACACTTACTCTGTATTTAGTGATAATGTCTGAGTATAATTGGATTTATAAATATATCAATTGTTTCACTTTTTTTTTNCACTTACTCTGTATTTAGTGATAATGTCTGAGTATAATTGGATTTATAAATATATCAATTGTTTCACTTTTTTTTTAAATTTACGATAGTTTCATGAACAGTATTTGTTGTGAATATAATACCCCCTTAATTCATTGCCACTCNTTTTTTTTTAAATTTACGATAGTTTCATGAACAGTATTTGTTGTGAATATAATACCCCCTTAATTCATTGCCACTCAATACTAATTATATGCAGAGTTCCAGTTGATGAACTAATGCATAGCTGTAGACTTAAAATATTAGTACAGAAGATCATCCACGATATTTATTGTGTTGATAGCAACCAGGATGATTATTGGTACGGTCTTAACATTGCCTGATGTGGTAATACAAACAATCTCTCTGTTCTGGTCCTATCTGTGAATGATTTTGCAACTGTAGAAGTTTTTGCCACTACGAAAGTCTCTGTTTGAACTCAAGAAAAAATAATTTGTTTTACAGAACTAATTCAGAAACGCTCACATTATTCCCGCAACAACAAATACAAAAATTAGAGAACATTACAACGCCTGTACTAAAGTTTGTTTTCCGCGACCATAAAAAATAGATTATAAAATTTTTGTGGAAATTTTTATTTCTGCAGTTTTTTTCTCAGTGATGCAGTATACGGCATAAACCGCGGTTATAAGCCTGCAATATAATCTATGGCAGAAACAGAACTGCGAGCCTCGAATCTGTGGTGGATATCCTGCTATATTTCACGGCATATTGTTTCCAAATTGCTAGGGTGACCAACTTATTCATGATTAGCTGTTATAATATGTAATCTCTCTTTTTATTATCCCTTCAATACGTACACGAAAGGGACTTAAATTANTCATGATTAGCTGTTATAATATGTAATCTCTCTTTTTATTATCCCTTCAATACGTACACGAAAGGGACTTAAATTAAAAAAAAGTGAATACATAAATCGGTGTGTGCATGTATGATATTAATAAAGTTGGAGTTACGCAACAACACAGTTTATTTTCAGCAGCATTATATATAATTTCACTCGACATTGAAGTAAAACAAAACATTTCAATTGTACCTCGTGTGGTGAAATGAAAAGTATAAACACGATGGTATCTCATGAATATAGTAGGCGTCGAACCGTTACTGGGCGTCCTTTCTGTCCTCTCTGTTGGTTTCTCTGTTATTTTCTCTGGTTATTTTTGTAGTTTCTGTGTTGTTAGTAGTGTTGATTTATTTGGTTTTATAATATGACAAGGAATACTTTTCCTTAATTGTGTTTAGTTGTGGTTTTTGTCCTATTTGTGCGTGCGTTTTGAGTTTTATAGTTCAGCTGTGGCCACTGATATTGTTTTTTGCACTGTTATGTTTACTCGTGTGGTGTTTTCGTTTTCGTCATCGTGCTCTCTTTTCATTTGGTTTGCTTTTGTTGGATGTCCTGTTTTGTAATAATAAGTTGTTCGTCTGTCTTCTTATCTTTTTAATTATATACATACTTATTTTTCATTGACAAGGAAACAGCTTTTCGTAATTATCTGTCTGTGGTGTTGTGAGAAGTTTTTCGTTTTTTGTCCTACTGAGTTGTGTTCGTGTGCGAAATTTTTATTTAGTCTCATGGTCGGCAATGGACACATCCAAATCAAACTATCATAATAATATAAACATGACGCCTTAACGGTTATTCGTAAAGAAACAATGCGTGTATGACGACGAATACTTACTGGGTCGGTGACTTTTAATGGACCATTGGTTCTTGGAAAAGTGACTACAAAGAGTTAAGCATAATTCTATTAAGGGATGAAGTGAGGTGACACCCTCTATCAAGAAGTGATGGAATGAAATGGGGGAGTATTTGGGAATACCCTGAGAAAACTCACAGTCCAGTGGAACAGTTTCTCTCATGAGAAAATTCGGTGAACCTAATATACCTGTATTCTCATGTAGTTCACAGCTGCTAGAGATTTGTACGCTAACCACACGCCCAGCTGAGGTCTGTAACTTGGCAGGGAAGTATGCTGGTTTTACAGCCAATTGTGTATCTTTACTTCANTCATGATTAGCTGTTATAATATGTAATCTCTCTTTTTATTATCCCTTCAATACGTACACGAAAGGGACTTAAATTTAAAAAAAGTGAATACATAAATCGGTGTGTGCATGTATGATATTAATAAAGTTGGAGTTACGCAACAACACAGTTTATTTTCAGCAGCATTATATATAATTTCACTCGACATTGAAGTGANTTTCAGCAGCATTATATATAATTTCACTCGACATTGAAGTGAAACAAAACATTTCAATTGTACCTCGTGTGGTGAAATGAAAAGTATAAACACGATGGTATCTCATGAATATAGTAGGCGTCGAAACGTTACTGGGCGTCCTTTTTTACGGCCCTCTGTGTCCTCTCTGTTGGTTTCTCTGTTATTTTCGCTGGTTATTTTTGTAGTTTCTGTGTTGTTAGTAGTGTTGATTTATTTGGTTTTATAATATGACAAGGAATACTTTTCCTTAATTGTGTTTAGTTGTGGTTTTTGTCCTATTTGTGCGTGCGTTTTGAGTTTTATAGTTCAGCTGTGGCCACTGATATTGTTTTTTGCACTGTTATGTTTACTCGTGTGGTGTTTTCGTTTTCGTCATCGTGCTCTCTTTTCATTTGGTTTGCTTTTGTTGGATGTCCTGTTTTGTAATAATAAGTTATTCGTCTGTCTTCTTATCTTTTTAATTATATACATACTTATTTTCCATTGACAAGGAAACAGCTTTTCGTAATTATCTGTCTGTGGTGTTGTGAGAAGTTTTTCGTTTTTTGTCCTACTGAGTTGTGTTCGTGTGCGAAATTTTTATTTAGTCTCATGGTCGGCAATGGACACATCCAAATCAAACTATCATAATAATATAAACATGATGCCTTAACGGTTATTCGTAAAGAAACAATGCGTGTATGACGACGAATACTTACTGGGTCGGTGACTTTTAATGGACCATTGGTTCTTGGAAAAGTGACTACAAAGAGTTAAGCATAATTCTATTAAGGGATGAAGTGAGGTGACACCCTCTATCAAGAAGTGATGGAATGAAATGGGGGAGTATTTGGGAATACCCTGAGAAAACTCACAGTCCAGTGGAACAGTTTCTCTCATGAGAAAATTCGGTGAACCTAATATACCTGTATTCTCATGTAGATCACAGCGGCTAGAGATTTGTACGCTAGCCACACGCCCAGCTGAGGTCTGTAACTTGGCAGGGAAGTATGCTGGTTTTACAGCCAATTGTGTATCTTTACTTCANCCACACGCCCAGCTGAGGTCTGTAACTTGGCAGGGAAGTATGCTGGTTTTACAGCCAATTGTGTATCTTTACTTCACATTTAACATTCAACATTGTGGAAACTTAAATATCAGCAGCCATGCATAGATCATGAGACACTGTGAAAGTGTTATAACCACCATTACATTTTTTTACACCAGTTCTTGCCATAAAGGCAAACCAGTTCCACTGATAATCAAATCAATTTTTCTTTGTTAGCTTGTAAGCACTTACATAAAATAAGTGCATTTTTTTTCAATGTTGGATTGCATACTGCGCACCAATTATAGCAGCCAGGGCGTGAAGGGGAATGGGGAGAAAAAAATGTTTCAACACTGCGCGATATCGCTGCAGCGCTCTCCGCCTGGATACTTAACATCCAGTGTATTTTAGCGACTAGATGGCGGACTAGCCGTCAGGCGCTCCCTGACATACCTTCCACTCACTCAGCAGTTGTGGAAATACGGTTGCCTAACTATCACGGCGCCCGCGGTGTTGCGTGCTTGCTTGCAGCGGGTTGCACACATCTTACCCATCTTCAAAATACTGAAAGTGCCCTCGGTACTCTTTGTTAAGGTACTTATAATACTTATGTTATAGACAGCTAAGAAATGTAAATTCCAAAACACCTTTCATTACATGAACACTTAAAATAAAGCAACAAAACTGCATATTTGAGACTCTTGTACTCCCAAAACATACTAAATATGTCTATATGAAATAGGTATAATCAACTTATTCAACAGTTTGTTAATTATTTTAACAAATAAAACTGCATTTCACAGCATTAAAACAACGTAGAGTTCGGGTGATAAAATTGAATGCCAAATAACCTAGATATATAAGGCATTCAGCCTTATGTATCCAGGTCGCAATACTTCAAAAACTAGTGCGCGTGCCCGGTTTACACTTGGCGCTCTCTTTTAAANCCCATGAGCAAGCCCAGCTTTCTAGACGATCATTTATAAGTTTATTCAATTTAATATTTTGGACACTATGTATCTACATGTACTCATAAATACAAAACACGGCCTCATGTAGAGTTTACTAACTACGTAAAGTACTTAACTACAGTCCTTGAAAAGTATTTGAGACTACCAATTGAATAATATTTTATTAATTATTTCCTAGTACCTATTACTAGTATCTATCAAGAGGAGAGTTCGAACATGGGTGTATGCACAATAATTTACAAATTGTGTGCAGCTTAAGATATTTAAGCTCATTATTGTCAGATTCCAAATTATTTGAAAGGCTAACTTAAAGTGTAACAGAATGGTTTAAGGGGTTTTCTTTTTCAGTATCGTTTTAGAGTAACTTAGGAGGGATTATTCGTTTGCCGCTTTAGGTTTGACGTGTTACAACAATCATTTCTGTGACAAGATTTTCCTAACTTTCATTTGGTTTATGTGAGTGCTGCGAATCCATTAACAAAAATTGATAACCGGCGTTAACTGGTTGCAAATGTTGTATGCATTAGTAGGGTTGTGTGAAAAGCAAAATGACTATGAACCTCAATAACAAAATTTTTCAAATCAAAATTTTAAGAAAATTTTTTAAGTTGTTAATGACACTACAGTTTTTGAGCATAGGAAATTATTTGGTTCTCAGAACTTACTTTTGGAAGGAAAATACCAAGAAAATACTCTAATACTTTTACTGTAGAATCTTAAAGGGAAAATTACTCTTGGGAAGATATTTACACGAATATCATAGGAGAGCCTCTCCGACCAGTCAATTTTGCTCACAGACAAACTTTACTCATCTGAATAGTATTCTTACGTGTCGGCGCTTTGTATTGTCCGAGCGAGCGAAGAGTGTGTGGAGGACATAGTAGTGGTATGATATCGGGCGGCGAGCCACTAAGAGGTGCTTGAATGACAGGAGCGTTTATGAGAGTCAGGAGTCTCCGCGATGGTGCGACGTTGAGTGATATACGACGAGTAGCGCCAGAATTGACGAGCGGGAGGAAAATCTGTGACTACGAGCATCAGAGCAGTGAAGAGTGTGACTGGTAGGTTGGACTATTGGACTGGATGCGTGAGTGAAATTATGGCAACATATAGACTAATCGTGTGTTAATGATACGTATGCGTTAATTGACTGTAACCAAACAGAGATATTAAAAAGGACGTTAATTAGAGTCGAAATAAACATTAAATACTGTGATACTGAGATAGCTAGATTGATGTTGTAAATAAGAGCTTTGTGAATAAATGAAAATTGAATTTATTTCTTTTATTTTTATTAAGACTTCCATCTCTTACGAACTCGGATACGCCCCTCCGGCGTATTGTAACTGTATGTATCATGAGACATAGATTAATTTAATGAAGAATATCATAACTTGGAAATAATTTTCAGGCATTGTGACGGTTTTCAGTCATATCTCGTTCAGAGAAGACTGCAACGACAGCATTTTGACAGAGAAGGAGAGCGATATTTACGCTTCCTTACCAAATGTATATCAGCTGCGTTGAATGGCCTACTCCATGGGTCTTCTTCTGTGAAATTTGCTCTTTGTAAATATAAACTTATAACCCATATAATTTATTACGAAGTGAAACTGTATTCTTTATCTCAGTGTATTTCCATGAATTTATTTCGAGCGTCTAATGATAGTCTTTATACAAAGAGAGACCAATTAGTTGACTTTAAAAATGATGGTCAAGAGAAAATGAACGCAGTAGTGAGGCAGTTTCAAGTAAACAAAATAAAGTGAGGTAAGTGAGCAACGAAATGCAACCGAGGAAAAATAATTAAGTTGGACGAATTTCCGCAAGAAAATAAGGACCAATAAGTACTTTTTATAACAGTATATGCGATTTGTTTGCCACAGTTAACATCGAAAGTAATCATATTCATGTATGCAGTGTAAACATATCGTGATGTTCAAATTTGTGATTCAGATAAAGGTGAATTTAGATTTACAATTTTGTACGAAAGTGTTGCCAAACATTTACGTCTTCACAAAGACATTATAACGATATGATCCACAGAATACGACGGAGAGACAGTTACGAGGTGTTATTACAGCTATCTTTATCATAAAGACGACCACAGTAAGTACATATATTTGAGCAAGCTGAAGTTACAGAATAGTTCATTGGGTTGAGAAGTCATGACGACGGAAATCAGCAAGATTAAAGAATAGCACTAGCAAGTAAAATTTACTGCCTGTCGCGGGGTACAAACTGATTGGAACTTTCTTGCACTAAAAAACAACGTGACATGCATCTGATGTGGTGGTATGATCCAGGAATATATCGTTTTCAAGAATCCACAAAACAATCCCACACACTGTCAAGCAGAGAGAAACCTTCTCCTTTCTTTAGAAGTTTAAGATATTTCACTATGTTTTGTCACATAATTCGCTGTAAATTTTGATTAACAGTTTTGGAAGTGATAAATTACGGCTACTGAAACCCTTAAAAATTTTGTAATAGGAATAGAACGAGTCGGAATTTCTCTCAATCACAAGTAATGATTACTACAGTCAGTCAAACGATTTAAAGTTTGACAATTTGAAATGTACACTGACTTGAATCTTGAAGAAAAACAGAAATAATAACTTCTAAAGTGAATCGTGACG
This sequence comes from Clitarchus hookeri, assembly GCA_002778355.1. Lineage (NCBI taxonomy): Eukaryota > Metazoa > Arthropoda > Insecta > Phasmatodea > Phasmatidae > Clitarchus > Clitarchus hookeri. The sequence continues at coordinate 223,503 of NQII01004557.1, forward strand.
AAACACTGATTAATACAACACGGACATTAATTACTTTGAGTCAGTAATCTCACTCACCTCTTTAAAATCGTCACAGGAATGTGTAATAACTTCAGACTAAAAATTTTTCATGGCAAAGATGCGTATTGTGTTTACAGATGTGTTTGTGTATGATGTCTAGCGTAGTATCTAACTCGGAAGTAAACAAAGTAGCTGGCTTCGGCGTTCTCACGTTGCCTTCTTCCAGGAGATATTTATTTGACACATGATGGACGTTCACTTCACCAGATTATTGCCTATACGTAGGATCAGGAACAATTCGCGACTTAGACAACCTGTATGTTGGACTTTTCTGTCGTGCGTTTTTTTCGAGCATCTGCTATTTGTTCATTGGCTGTTGCCCCAGTGAGTGGCCATTTTTACCACGGGCCAGGTGGCACGGTATTCGGGCCTTGTTCCACCGCAGTTTTCTTTCTGGCTCAGGGTTAGCTGGGCGTTTATAATGACCTAGAATACGATTGAAGACATAAAAGAAATGCACGTGTGTTTGAAGTCTTGCTTGTCCTGAAATAAACTCACGAAATTTTCTGGTCCCAACCTGTAAGTCGTAATATGAACATTTTTACTGTTTACCGTCACGACCACTGTGCGTATTAGTCACACCAGTCTCACATTTTCCTGGATGTATGCGAACGAAGATGAGAAAGCCAGAATATTTTACAGTTACTAATTTATACAAAAAAAATCGCTTGTTATAGTTACATTTCGTTTCATACACGGACAGGCTTATTCGCGTAGTGTAATCCTGGGAAAACAGTGGGTAATTTAAATAAATTTTGCATAAAACGAATTCTAAGGAAAGTACATTTTCGTAGAACCGTCGGCTGTGATGCACTTGGACGATGATTGCAAGAAACAATATGACATCAAGTGAAGCATGTTGCATTTATTATGCAACATTTTGATTGCTATGGGGAAGCACTTTAGNAGAAACAATATGACATCAAGTGAAGCATGTTGCATTTATTATGCAACATTTTGATTGCTATGGGGAAGCACTTTAGAATTCTAGTCATGTGTCTGCACTTTGCCAATTTTGGCAAATATTTCAAAACCAAAACTTGAATTTGATTTTATGAGGAAGAAGATGCCAATCCTCAAGCAAAATTGGAGATCTACTCTGTTGGTAGTTCACATGGAGTCAACAACAAATCTGCTTAAATATATCGATTGGGTACGTCTGTACTGGCTGGCAAAAAACCGCTACTTTATGTAACCAACAGGACCAAATTCATGATGCAGAATCTTATTCATTCCAGATTTTCTGTCGTTATGTGGCGGTTATACATACTCTAATTTCTAAGGATTGGCTTGCGGGATATTTTATTTTTAATAGTTCTGCTGGTTACGTCCGCACTGAAAGAAACGATTTGTAAGTCTCCAAAAACTCTTTGGTTGATGCTTTCCAAGGCGAAATTTCTTTGCTGGTAAAAACAGTCTGTGGTGCCCAATATCACGTAGATTGACAAGTACCAACGATATTTAGTGCTCACTAATATATTTGTTTATTTACAATAAATTTATTGGCTGCAACCAATATATTTAGTTGGCAGCAATAGCATTAATGTCATCCACACTTATACAATTTTGTTGCGAGTGCAAAATTACATCCATTATATTCTCCGCGTTCGCTCTGGATGGCATAATCGAAGTGACCAGTTTCTGGTTGGCCACGACGCCATATTTGTCCGTGTTTGTTGCTTTGCATCAGGTTACGAACAAATTCGTTAGGGATATTCANGGTTGGCCACGACGCCATATTTGTCCGTGTTTGTTGCTTTGCATCAGGTTACGAACAAATTCGTTAGGGATATTCGTAAGAACATCGTTTAAAACATTCCTTTCTTCTAAATAAGTAAATGATACAAGTAAATGATCCAGAAAATGAACTTTCCATGAGGTGAAGTGTGCACGCCTTGTCGTGTGTGCCACATACTAGACTAACGTTATATAAATGCTCCAGCCTATATTCGAATAATAAGTGAGGTGGCGCAACGGTAACACGCTGAGCTTGCATGTGAGAGGTACAGAGTTCGAGTCCTGGCAANGGTTGGCCACGACGCCATATTTGTCCGTGTTTGTTGCTTTGCATCAGGTTACGAACAAATTCGTTAGGGATATTCATAAGAACATCGTTTAAAACATTCCTTTCTTCTAAATAAGTAAATGATACAAGTAAATGATCCAGAAAATGAACTTTCCATGAGGTGAAGTGTGCACGCCTTGTCGTGTGTGCCACATACTAGACTAACGTTATATAAATGCTCCAGCCTATATACGAATAATAAGTGAGGTGGCGCAACGGTAACACGCTGAGCTTGCATGTGAGAGGTACAGAGTTCGAGTCCTGGCAAGGGTTTATTTGGTTTTTAATTTCTGGTGACCACAAAAGTCATTTTGCAGTTGCAATTAAATACTTGCATAACAAAAGACTTTTGTTGCCGCTACAAAATATTTTGTGATGTCTATATTGACAAAAAATTTTGAAGCCACCAATACAATTTTGTGGATCACCACAAAACCGTTTTTTCAGTGCGTGGCGTGACCAAGGTTGATAAGGCATAATTAGGTTCTGTTTTCTGATTCCGAGTAAGCTAAGATCATTGTACAGTTTCCAGATATAAATAAAGATTTGGCACTTTGTCAGCCTTCTTAGCCTTTCAGCATAAAAGCAAAATGGATTAATAATCCGTTTACCAAGCGTATGAACTATGTTGCTACATATGTAAAGAACATTTTTTTAAATGTAACCCGTTTCATGCTCTAAAAGCCTGTTTTATTTAAGAACTGGAGTCACATTTCAGACTATTTGTGAATATTATTTTAAGCAATTTCGCGTAACTAAACGTTCTTCAGTGCGGCATAAAACGACATTTATCACCCTGCTTATATCTTACACTACGTGAATATTGTACAAAACTTTATACTGACCATTTCTGAACACTTTTCGTAAATAAAATGGAATGGTCATTGCTTTAAACTTTGATTGCTGCCGAAGTAATATTTCGTCGCCTCAGCTCAACAGAGTTTTATTAAATTTTCTGTAACATTACGACATCCGCATTCTTTAAAGACACGGGTGATGAAATATTTTTCACTTCGACATCAGTTTCACCAGCTTCTCTACAACGTAATATTACGTCAGCAACACTCACAGTGTAAATTACTCAAATTAACACAATATGATGTATATTATTCTAAGTAGGAGAGAACATTTGACAGAGACACTTTCAACTCGGTATTATATCGGCAGAGAGCCGGTCAGTAATGAACGTTGTTAAGAATAGTAAACGTGTCCGGTGTTATGTGAACTAATAGTACAGCTGTATATGGCACTGTACAGATAAACCTTACTTATGGTCTTGCAGTCGTAGATATAGCTGACTCATTTATTGCTTGTCTTAATTGTCAGTAAATCTGTACCGCACTTAAAGTATTAAAATCTCATAGCTGTACGTACCACGAAAAAAAATATATATGTATGCACGCCGGTTCAATACCTTGCGCATAGTAGCGTTTAGACACTTAAAGCGCGTGACGTTGTCGTCCTTATCGCTTCCTTGTCTCCGTATAACTCAAATACTCAAAGTAGATCAACGTGGGTGGGCTTCTTCATAAGGTCAATAAAAATGAATACACGAAATTACATCTCAAATCAGTGGTGGGCCTTAAACTTTTCCAAAGCGTGTTGATGTACGGTAGCAGCTATAAGTAGACAGCTGAAAAATTCCCTGTTTTATTTTGGGACATGCCAGAGTTCAAAAAAGTGAACGTTTATGTCATGTTTACAATTAGTCGCGCGTTGAAATATTTTGGAGATATCTGAGCAAATAATAAATGTGCAATAAAATGCAGGACGAATCATTGCCTTCCACTGCAACAGCGANTTTTGGAGATATCTGAGCAAATAATAAATGTGCAATAAAATGCAGGACGAATCATTGCCTTCCACTGCAACAGCGAGCAACCAAGGGGAAGTTGATACTCGCATGATTGTACGTACGACTGTATAGTCAGAATCGGTAAAATTACAGAAATAAAATTGCGGAGTGGTTTCTTTGGTATGGGCTTATCCATTCGCTGATAGGCTAAGTGAGACACTGGGGACGGGACTTAAGTCTGGTTGGCTACTGCGTGCTGCGAAATATTCCGAATTAACTGAGCTGCCAAGTGACAAGTAAGCATACTAGGCGCTGATTGGTGACGGCTTTCCGACATTTTTCTGGCTATTGACGCCCTTTTTACGGCATGTGCGGAAGGAGTTGATGTTACAAGCAGCTGTTTCACTTCTGTATTATTTACCCACAGTAAGACCAGTGATGAGCTAGTGGTGACGCACGCTCACGCACTTAAGGTCAGATCATAGGGTAATTATGAACACAGATACGAAATAGTAGACCGCGGTTGTTTAGTGGTCATAATACTCGCTTTCCACCTAAGCGAACCAGGTTCGATTCACTGCGGGGTCGCTTCTGGATATTGGCATGTGAGAATCGTGCCACACGGTGCCACTGGTTGGCGGGTATTCTCGGGGATCTCCCGTTTCCCCCGCCCTTGCGTTCCGACGCTGCTCCATTCTCACCTCATTTTATCCTCATCGGCTCTCAAGACCCCGATTTTTAGAGCGTCCCAAATCTCGCCACTCCACGGAATAGTCGCTCATACCTCGAACTCCAGTATTACACGCCAGCAAAATGACGTCACCAATCAGCAACATGTCGGAACGCCGTTGGCCATTCAACGTCTGCGCAGTACCCAATCAGGCACAAGACTCGTTTCAGAGACTCGCGCGGCCAATCAGCGAATCGGTACACCCTTATAAAAGGAACCGCCACGGCATTTTACTTTAGTTTTGTTGGATAATCTGTGCTGAAGTGCATTAATACATTTGGTGGTACTCTCCGACTTGGAAATTAACCCGGCACAGCTACGTGAAAATGTCATCTCGCCTCGCGACAATTTAATAACCGCTACTGTTTGCGAGGAATTTGTTTTTCCAATCTAAAGTTTAACTGAAAATTGATTGTGAGAAATCCATAATAATTCTCTCCCCGCTTCAAATCTGGCCACATTGCTCGTGTATATTTGTCACAATAGGCGGTATGAGGTATGTCATAGTGCAGTGTAGCTCGCCCTGTAATGAAGACAAGGCACAGTCTATCCACTGTTACTTCCAACTTTTCTGAAGCCCTGCTAATGTTACCCTTCCAGGATATTCCTTCGTCTTGGGCAAACAAATCTTAACTAAGTTTAGAAAATTACAACAGAGACAGCGCACCGCATTCGTACGCGCTCCGTGTAATAGTATTTTACACAAGAACTCTTACTTACTAGGCATTACCAACACACCTATTTTCTTTCTGTTTTTATTCATATTAATTAAGTGTATTTTATTATTTATAAATTAAATATAAGTAAAAGTTCTATTCAACCAAATATAAGGAGTTTCTATGTTAACAGAAGTATGAAATGCTTGTGATACATTAAATATTTAGGAAAGAACCAAACATTTCGTACATGAGGTGATTTTTCAAAGGTTTTATTCTAAAAGTGTGAAGAAACCGCGAATAGACTATATAAAGTGTTCTATGACCAAATGTACAGTCCTTTGAAGTTGTATATGCCTGAGTTGTACCACCTCGCAAAAACACTTTCTTTGTATTAAATTACAGAAATTAATTACATAGGTATTTCGCTGCAGTAATGTAGAATTACACTAATAATAATTATCTCATGCTTTTACATTTCACAACAGGGAAAATCGTTTCGCACGTGCAGTGGGATGAAGCTTTTGTCACTAGCTGTACAGACGTGCCATGTTTATTCCCCATTGAGGTACTTGAAGTCTGAATGTCACACTCGAATAAAATCATTCTGATAGATACAGCGGTAGAAAACATCCTGTAGCGTGTCCGTCGTTAAATGAACTCTTTTCAACGTTCACATTAGTTTTTTTTTTACATTAGTTTGTACCTTTTCACCACATGTAAAATTTCATTAAAACTACATTTGGAATTGAATCGGACTTTGTCGATTGCTAATTTTAACTACAAAGTAGAAAAAAAAAGTTAACACAACCAAAAAAAAAAAAAAAAAAATTCCTACAATGTAACCATGCAAAACATATAATGAACCAATGAAAACGCTCGTTTTACAGACATATGTAAAAATAAAAATAGTTTCTGGCTATTGCCAGCTTATTCGTGGAAAATCCACAAACAAAAAATGAAAATAACTACAAAAAGAGATGAAAATCTTAAAAGGAAAAGCATAGAATAGGAAACGTGTTCAATTATCCCGGTGTTTAACGGAGAACCAAAGTAAAATTTACGCGGAAAAAAAGCACAACTCTGAAACAATTTTAAAATCCACATAGACAATACGAGAGTCAGTGGATCGCCGGGGCGTTTGTGAGCGACCACCATTTTACTGCACATGCTCGTTGCCATACATTATTTCTCTACGTAGTATTCCAACCTAACAGGACTGCTTAAACTAACCTGGGATAGAATTTGAATATGTGCCTTTATAATAATAACTGATATAAACTAACAACCTACAGTTCAAGTTGAATGAGTAATTTTGCAGTTAGCGTAGTTGGTGGAAAGAGTTGGCCGGTCGTTTATACACGCACGTGTGCACTAGCCACGGCCACGTGTGTTCTCAATCGCTCCTTAGACAATAGTAAAAAATAGAAACCCTCTTATTAAGCTTCAAAAACAAGGTAGAAATTAACACCACCAGGAATCTGGGATAAAACATTTCAGCATATGTGATGATTGGAACTTTAAACACGATGGCCGTATACCATACTGGCAACGATGTATTAGTGTTAAAACAGTTTTAAAACTTCAGGCACCTACCTACTCAATTTCATTATTTAGTGCGGCGAACATGGAGAAAAAAAATTAATATTTTTCCTACAAAACATATTGTTTGGTTAAATAAAACCTCTCAACTACAAAATACGTTACTGAGAGANAAATTAATATTTTTCCTACAAAACATATTGTTTGGTTAAATAAAACCTCTCAACTACAAAATACGTTACTGAGAGAGTGATGAGCTTACAAATACTAGCTACTTGTATGACCAGTGTTAGAGGTGCAGGTGAATCTGGCCACACCCTCNGAGAGTGATGAGCTTACAAATACTAGCTACTTGTATGACCAGTGTTAGAGGTGCAGGTGAATCTGGCCACACCCTCCAACACAGCGGGCCATTAACAGACATTCGCCGGTACAGCTGGTGAGGTCTGACTGTGTAAGAAGAACGAACACGTGACGTAAGCAAATTGCAACAGCTAATTAAATAAATGTTCGTCTCTTCACATGTACATCTAGTCGCATCGTATAAAGTTTGTTGGAAGTAATGATTCCAGGACATAAATTTGCCCTGTGTCGAAACTGTTAGGTGACACAGCGAAATCAGTAAAAACATGCTAACATCACGCAATTTATTATTTATACAGATAGTTTGGAAATTAAACGCCCAAACTAGGGGAGGTGATCCATTATGAAAAGCAAAGCCGAAATTATATAGGAAAACCTATACCTAAACGGAATATTAAATGAGATATGAGCCTGTGAAAATTGGTTTTGAAAACGTATTTGCGTAGGATGCCTTGTATTTTCTGCCAGAAGTAGGGAGGGTGGCGATTTACCCACAGTACGTCCCACACGGTTGAATGGGACACGCTCATTTGGTGCGCTATGGAGCGTGTACTAGTGGAAGACATGTCGTTGATGTGCTGACGTATCACTTCCTCAAGACGAACAGTGCGCACGGAGTGGGGACGGCCAGTATTACGCATGCATCTCTGCAGCATGGAAAGTATAAGTCACCTTTCTGCTGCTGACTTTGTCCGTTTAGGTATACGGTGTCCTTTATATTTTATACTTTATTTTTGCGAACACACTATAACTCTAGAGAATAAAATTGATTGCAAATTACAGTACATTAAGACAGTATACTTTTAAAATCAACGTATTTTACTTATCTGTTGTCAACTTTACAGGAAGCAGGCAAACCACCGATTACGTAAAATGTTGTGCAGTTAAGGGAAGGGACGTTTTTCAATATTTAATTCTAAAATCCTTAGTCAACCCTTGAACCAGCTCTAGTTGTTGCGCTTTAACACTCACGTCTTATTTAGAAATGTTTCCAATATGTAGAAAGTCTTATTTAATGACCTAACGTATGCAGGAGGTTAGACTCGCACCCAAAACCTTCAGATTGGTATGTAACGAGGACGAATCCCCAATTTATGTGAAGCCAGCAACATTAGGCACTCTAACCTGTCCTACGATACTGAAGGTCCAGTCAAATCTGTATTCAGGTATACCGTATTCACGTTAACTTAACGTTTTTTAAATATATGTTTGAAAAACTCTCTGCCCATGACTGTATATTTCTAAAGGAAACTCTTGCTGGTTTGGTTATAATAATAAACTGCAATAAAATAAAATCAGAACACCTGGCAGAACCATGTCAAATAGAATCGGATGCCAGCATATGCCATCTGAAGGACAGTCGATGTACTGACAACAGTTTTAACGTCGTCCGTCGGCAGGTTGCGTCGTGGCAAAGCTACCAGAGCGCTATCTATGTCAACCCTTTAAATAGGAATGACTACTGTCAGATGCTTCAGTGTGGCGCAGACGTGTAGAGCAAACAGACGGCATTGCATGAAGATGCACAAGTACTTCCTACAGCAAACTGAGTGAGTTTGAGAGGGGTCAATCTGTGGCCTTTCGAGTGGCGGGATGATCATTTCGGAGAATCGCCGCGCAAGTTCGACGTGTCACATCAGTTGTGCAGCGATTCTGGCAACAGAGGACAAACTAACATACTCGCACCTGAGGACGAGGTTCTGGACGTCCACGCAGCACAGGGTGCAACGGCCAAGATCGACATATTGTACGGGCAGCAGTGGCAGACCTTACAGCTACCTAACCACAGATCAGAGCAAATGGGGTCCCAGAAGTGTCAACACGAACCGCCGGAAACCGGTTACTGACAGTGAAACTGCGAGCACCCGCTTCTGTAGCCCGTCTTCCATTTACGCCACACCATCGACATGCACGGTTCGACTGGAGCTGTCGGAGGATCACCCGGAGGATGCAATGGCACGGCGTGGTGTTCAGCGATGTAAGCAGATTCTGTCTGAACATGAGTGATGGACGTTTGTGCATACGACGTAGACCTGGTGACAACCTCGTAGAGTGCGTCCGTTCACGATACACTGGTTCCACCCGAGGCCTTATGGCCTGGAGTGCGATCAGCTATAACTCACGTTCTTCTTTGGTGTTTGTAAAGTGAAAGATGACCAACGCATGGTAAGCGAAGAATGTTGTTCGATTAGTTATTCTGCCGTTCTTGTATCAGGAAGTTGCTGTGCTGTTCCGCCCACACACTTCCCGTGAAACTCAACGTGCCCTGCAAGACGCGTAGCAACTCTCTGGCCAGCACGATCGACGGACTTGTCTCCAACGATCAGGGGCCACGATGGTGTAGTGGTCATAATACTCGCCTCCCAACAAGGCGAACCGGGTTCGATTACCGGTGGGGTACCTCCCGTATTTTCACTCGTGGGTCGCCACTGGTCGGCGGGTTTACTCGAAGATTTCCCGTTCCATCCACCCTTGCATTCCAGCGTTGCTCTATACTCACCTCACTTCACCCTCATCAGCTCTCAAGACCTCGATGTCAGCAGCAACCCAAACCTCTCCACTCTCCATTCCAATCAAGCACGTGTGGGACATTATGGAACAAACAAGTGGCCCGTGCGATTCTCGTCTACCGACAACACCTGCGGAGTTGCGTGAACAAGTCGAACAGGCATGGAACAATGTGTCTCAAGAATGTGTTCGCCATTTCTACGATCGACTGCATGCCAAAATACGTGCTTGCATTGCCGCCCGTACCGCGGTGTATCACTGCGTGTATACTAGCCTGGATGTTCCAGCTTGGTTCCCTACCTGGTACCTTGGAGCCGGTTATGCCATTGATCGGAAAATGTAATAATTTTACGTACTGTCTATGTATTGTTGCTATACTAAATATTGAGGGAATTGGAAACCTCTCAATGAATGTTCTGATTTTCCGCCGGCGGTGTATTAACATTAACACTTGCAAGTCTTAAGTCCTTACTGGACGTGTAAAGTCTAAGTTAAAGGACACTGTACTTGGCTTTTTTACATGTTAAAATATACATTTACGTAAATATAACTAACACTCTATGTTACCAACAATTCCAATGTTCATATGACTGGCGCATAGCCAGTGGTGTTCATAATGTAAAGTTGATTATTAAACGTGTTCGAATGCTAATAAAAGTACAGAAATAACTATTTGGCAGAGAAGTTGAGTGTATTAATTTAATTATCTACGATCTAATTGTGTGAGAACTAATATCCTGTTCTTTCATTGTTCTCCGTTATAGATAGTAGCGAAGCTTAACTAGCCTTAAAATAAATTGGGCAAGTAAAAAACACTCGCTGACTTTTTTATAGCCCATGTTCAAATTTTAGTTCTGAGGCATAAGCTAAGTATAAATTTATACCCTCTAACTTACAATTAATATCATACGATACCGCACACTAAAATATCTAGTCGAATAAGTAGTGCTACAGTAGACCACATAAATTTACATGTTTTAAGTGTGTCTGGCATTATTTACAATATGACTGCCGCATAAATACGTTATATATGGTAGTCATATCTGTTAACAATTTAACCAATTTTAATTAAACACTGTATGCTGAGAGTCTCCTTTAGAAGCATCAAACATCCTTAAGAGGCCCTATTTTGGCCCCCAATATGGAAGATCGAGTCTGGTGATGAAATGAAATATTTGTACCATATCTCGGGAACCAACCAAATAATTTCCATCAAATTTTCACAAAAGTTTTACTACAGTAGGCCATGTAAACTTGCTTGGTTTAAATGAGTCAATTTTTTTTCAAAATGGTGGCAATATACATTTTATATATAAGTTTGTCGTATCTATTAAATAATTGGACAAAAATTCAATAAAACTATGTAGGCCTATAACGGCAGTATTTATTAGAGGCATCAGATATGCTTAGCTAGAGTCTGGTTTTACGCATTTGTATTGAAATACCAAAAGAGAAAATAAAGCCTTTATGCCATATCTCGGGAACCAGTCAACCTATTTCCACCAATTTATGCACACAATTAGTTCTACGGCGGACCATTTAAAACTTATATGATTTAAGCGACTCCTATTTTTTTTTTCCGAAATGATGTTCCTGTGGATATTTATGGTTGGTAAACTCAGTCTACGAAAACTTTAGAATGATTACAACTAAAGTTGATGCTCCCAATTCTACCTCCGTAATGCAGTTGGTTGCACGCCATATTAAGGTACGAGGTGATCTGGGTTCGTGCCCCGGTAAGACATGTGTGTATTTGTAATTGTTTCAAAAGTACTGAAATTGTTTCTGATTTCATCTTTTAAGGTTATCACTGTAAACCAGACGTCGACCCACCTAACAGTTAACCTTCAAGAACGTCATAAAAATAATTTGCATTAATGTAGAGGAAAGTAGGTTCATTAGTTATATCGGTAACTTCTTGTGAAATTGACTAAAATTATTCTTTTGTGACTACCAGTAAGCACTGTGTGATAATATCTTTAATCTAAAAAATGTTATATAATTTTTTTTCGAAAAGAAAAATAAATACTTTGATGCAATACTCCTAAAATCAGAAGGTAATATAATAAAATAGTAAAACATGTAATAAATTAAATGAATAGAGTAAATATGTATTCCCTTTTCATTTAATTTATCTCTAAAGTAAAATTTTAATTGACCCCGATTTTTTTTTACTGTGGTGCATAAATGAAGGGTTTGTGAGAAAGCTGCACGGCATTGTTACTATCGTGCATTTTCTTTTCACTACTTGGTTGGTCAGAATCTGATACATGTTACACCTGAACCTTAAGCGGTCGTTTGGGAAAACCACGAGGCTTGTTGGTTGGAGTTGTGTATAAGCATCTGCTCGGGTTGGCGGTGCAAAGTTGGTACCAGAGCATGGTTTTGGTTTTATCAGTCTTCTGCGTGTAATTTGGCTCTCCTCTATGACCGGCAATTTTGGCAGTGGCAACTGTGCATGTGTTCGCTTTTTCCTTTATTTTGTGTTTTAAGTGTGTTATTTTCTGTTCTGTCCATGTTTTGTTGCGTCTTTTTTTTCACCTACTTTTTGATAGCGCAAATATTGTCTTGTATTTACCTTGCTGCACGTTTTATGACCAGTTTTGCTATCTGCTCTGTTGCTTTACATGTCTCGGTGCATTTACCCTTACGAAACACAAACTATGACATTGCCATTAGCTGTCCCCGACTTCCTGTTGAAAGATGACCCTTTTACTAGTGTGCCCTAAACATTGCTCACTCTTCTGTAAATACCGCAGTTGCACTTCGTAAATCATTGCAAGAATAATAAAATAGAAAGTGCGGGGATAATGGCACCCGGCACAGGAACCAGGCACCGACCGCCCACCATGTCATGACGTCACCCGATCGCCATACTAGATCTGGGTGACCTTGACCTTGAACTGTTACTTTTACCCCGTGCCCGTGATCTTGAATAACCTTAAATCCAAAAATCCCTAAAAATCACAAAAAAAGTTCTACAAAATTGTAAAAATATTTTTTTTTAAATCGAGGAACATATAAAGCTACCCTACCTTCACCCCTCAAACCCCCACACCCAAGCCAACACCCTGCTCTCCTAATCATAAAAAATCGAGAAATATAACAAAAATAGAAAATAGTAAAATTCATTGAACCAATACTGTTAACCTCACCTACTCCTAGCCACGCTCACTTCACCACCTATCCACCGCCACCCACTTTTAAACATAAAAAATCAAGAAAAATCGCAAAAAAGAAAAAAAAATTAAATTTGAGGAACGTATAATGTTAGCCTCATAATATACCCGCCCACCATAAACTACACCCCCTTCACACACTTTCTCCCCACCAAATCAATAGAAAAAAAATTACAAATTGGAGGAAAAAATTACATTGTTATCACTTACCACCATTTTGGATGACATTGACCTTGACCTTTCAAGGAAAAATTGTAACTAACTGATAGAAATATTGATGGAAAGATTGGACGATTCATGGAAAGTTTGCGAGATTGATCGAAAGATCGAAAGAAAGATTGGAAAATTGATGGAATGATTGATTGAATAATTAAAAAATTAATGGAAGGATTGAAAGATTAATGGAAATATTGTGATGGAAATAGTGGAAAAATGGACGAAAGATTGCGAGATTGATAGAAATATTAAGGTAAAGACTGAATGATTGACAAAACTATTGATATATTGCTAGAAAGATTGATGGATTGAAAGATGTGACGAAATATTGCGTGATTAATAGAAATGTTGATGGAAACGTTAAAAAATATTGAATGAAAGATTGATTGAATTTTTGAAATATTGATGGAAAGATTGGGTGATTGAGGGAATGATTTAATGATTGCACGAAAAATGGCTTGACTGATCAATATATGGTTCGATTGATTGAAAGATTAATGGAAAGACTACGAGATGGAACGATAGATTGAAGAAAAGATAGGAAGATTGGTGGAAATATTGCGAGAATATTCGGAAAATTGGACTAAAGATTGAAATATTGGTGGAAAGGTTGATCAAAATATTGGTGAAATGATTAGAATATCAATGCAAAGATTGGATAAAAAATGATAGATAAGTGGAAATATTGCGAAATTGATAGACAGATTTTATGGAAAGCTTAAAAGTTAAATAGAAATATAAGGGTATTGATCGAAAGTCTGGACGATGGATTGAAAAATTGATGAAAAGAACGGAAGTTTGTTGAAATGTCGATAGATTGGCCAAAATATTGAAAAACTGATGGAAATATTGCGAGATTGTTTGGAAGATCAATGGAAAAATTGATATTGATCAAAATATTGAGCGAAAGGTTGAAAGATTGATAGAAATATTCTGCGATTGAGAGAAATGCTAATGGAAACATAAAACAATATTGATGGAAAGATTGATTGTATTGATTGAAAGAGTGATAGACAGATTAGGAGATCAAGGGAAGGATCAGAAAAATTATGGAAAGGTTGTGAGCTTGACCGAAATATTAATGGAATGATTGGAAGATTGATGGAAAGATTGGAAGATTTACGAAATCATAGCAAATTAATGAATATATTAAGGTACTTATAGATTGAAATATTAATGGAAAAAGTATATTTGATGGAATTTCGAAAGAATGGCCAAAATATAGAAGATTGATAGAAAGATTCGAGATTGATTGTAACACTGATGGAAAGATTGCAAGATTAATAGAAATTCTGGACGAAAGAGTGAAAATCAAGCCTAGCGAACCACAAGCGAAAACGGACATATTTGTTTATTTTTTTTTTCACCACAACTGCCATTTTGAATCCTCCATGCTGACTTAAAGACATGCGTGGAAATTTTTTTTAAAAAAAGAAGAGAAAGTAAATTATATATATAAATTTCTTTTTAATTTTGTGGGCAAAATGCGATTACCGATTTTGGAATGATTTTGAAGGGATATTTCGACGGTCGTGACGTCATAATATGACCGCCTGATGACCGATCATTGACCCACTCCAAACTCCACTTTTACGCTTCATGCCACAGTGTCGGCATATTCATTCTACTTACAGCAGTATCTTCATTTTGTTAAACAGATATCTTTACTCAGTTACAATATCTGAAGTTTCAACTTGAGTATTTCAGCCGTTAGAAAAATATATTTGACCTTTTCAACATTTCCGCTTTGAGGATTTGCAGGCATGATGCAGCCCTTACAATAAATAATCAAATAACATCCAATGTGGGGATTTAAAAACAGCGACTTGGTTGTGTTTGATTTGTAACGAAAATTTATTTATTTTAGTTGTGTGCCTATTTTACAATATTTATCCGTTAATAATTACTTTCACAAATAATTTAATACCTACTTAAAATTAAAAATATAGTGTTAACAATTCCAAAAATTATTTAAAATATTCCTAAATTTCACTGACGTTATTCCTACACAGTCAGGTATAATCCTTTCCTTGAAAGAACTGTTTCAACACTTCAACAATTCTTGCCCAAAGCTTGAAAAACATCCAAAGGGGTAGGCATTGATACAGGAAGAGTTCAGTTTTTATAATGCCTAGACTCAAAGGAAAAACTACGATAACGTACTTTTGTTCAAAGATTCAAACAACCATAATTGGTACATTTTAATATTTTTAAAATAAGTTTGTTTTAAATAAGAATAAAAATATTCACAGGTACTCTTAACACTAAGTTGGAGAGTAAAAGGAAATTTGGGGTCTTACGGCTTGAAAATAAAAAGACATTTGTTTTAACATATTTAATGTCAATTTTTTTGGAGAAGAATTTCTAGCAGGAATGAAAATAACTAGTTTTGGAATCGAGACAATCATGCGAAGCTAGTAATAATAATTTTTTTTAATGTGAGAATGTTTTTTTCTGCGATGCGAATTGAAATTGAGCTTCAAAGTCGTGAGACTATTGGCTTAAGTCCGTTACATTTCACCTAGCAAGATTGAGTAGTAAGTTATTTGGAGGGTACTGTTACAGGATAGAGTGCTGCCGTGTCGTTTCATTAACTGCATTGAAAAATAAAAACATTTTTATGAATGCACAACATGATCAATTAATATACATTATAATTATTTTATTTTACAAATGTTAGGCCAACAAGTGTCCAGCTCAGCGGCCTGGCGTGCGGTGAAAATTTGCTAATTAAGTGCAGAGTTGATGCCGGAGATCGTCGCTGACAGAGCTCCCCCAGAAGTCTCTTTTATTTCAGTTCTGTGTTTTTGGCACTTCGAAGATGGAGTCTTTTGTTCACCGAGTATTTTTATGTACACTAATAATGCTTAACTGTCCCTTCAGATTGTTAGTCACAAGTGGAAATGAGCCCCCAACGCCGCCTTACAAACCTCACTCTTCAGTGTGTTATGTTGAAGTTATTCATAACGCTGGGTGCACTTTCTTTTTATTAAAAAAAAAATCGTATTCGTGGTTGCCATGTTGTCAAATTTTTAGCAGCTACAGGACTAATTTAAACTGTTTATTAATAAAAACGCATTTCTAAAAAAAACTTAACATATATAGTTATTAACGTGAAATGTGGGAATTTGTAACACTGTCAGAATTATAAAAGCACACATTAAAAATGCAGTGAAAATTTTTTATTTAAAATAATAATTTTTGGAAGGAAAAAAAAATTATGACCTCTATACAGATGATGAATTATGTGAAGCTCATTGGAAAGAATATGCAAGTCTACCAATTGTGGAAAGAATATGCAAGTCTACCAATTGTGGAAAGAANGAAAATGCAGTGAAAATATTTTATTTAAAATAAAAATTTTTGGAAGGAAAAAAAAATATGACCTCTATACAGATGATGAATTATGTGAAGCTCATTGGAAAGAATATGCAAGTCTACCAATTGTGGAAAGCTTTCAAATTTTGGCAGCTGCGAGAAACAATATCGTTTCCGCTCTTTTGTGCATGGCTAGGGCTTATTTAAAGTAACGAAAACACGCATGCAAAATTTTCCTACANGGCAGCTGCGAGAAAAAATATCGTTTCCGCTCTTTTGTGCATGGCTAGGGCTTATTTAAAGTAACGAAAACACGCATGCAAAATTTTCCTACATAAAAGTATAGCATTTTTTTTTAAGTACGATAGTGAAAATGGCGGANCATAAAAGTATAGCATTTGTTTTTAAGTACGATAGTGAAAATGGCGGAGGGAGGGGCGAAGTAGAGTGAATTCCGTAATTGCCGGCGCGACCCGGAGGAAGAAGCGCTTGCTGCAGAGGTGGCACCGTCCACCACTGCGTGGTGGCGAGGTCCAACGCGTGTTTGGAACACACCCGGCCAGCGCGCACACGCACATTTAGCAGCAGCATCAGCTCGCACGACGCGCCTCGGCGGGCGATGGGGGCGTGGCTTCTCCTTCCTAGCGGCGGGCGCGGCCTCATGGTCCGGTGAGCAGCACCAGCACGCCCGTGAGAACCAGCCTGGGCGCCGTCCATCTCACCACCGTGTGGCAACCTGCGAGGAAAACAAGACCACCGTCAGCAGACTGAGTGTACTTCACCACTCTACACTTGGTCCGCCGTGAACCTACTGACAACTACAGATTCACTGGCCGAGGATATTCAGTCAGCGTCCTGCCAGACTCGTCGCACTGGCTCGCGGACAATGTAGCTTACCAGCAATTACTATTTTAAATATATACTTTAGAATACAACTTCCTAATTGAATGCCAGCGGTAACAATAAACAACGTAAAATTTGTAATAAAATTATACATCAATTAACTTCCTACACCTTAACGTAAATAATCTGATTATGCATAAATTACTTTGTAATCATTTGTATAGGCCGTTCACGGTTAATTGAGCACTTTTGAAAGTCCTGCTTAGGACCTAATTTACTTCTCATTTTTTCTCATTTCTCCTTATGTAAAATTAACATTCCTACCGGTCTGATCACATTATTCTGGCACCAACCACCTAAAACACAAACAAAATACTAAATAATTCAGCTACTATAAATTTAAATAATATAATCGCAATACAACGCCAGGTTTTGAACTATTTGTATAAATTCGCTGCCCTCTTAACGGGGGTCCGACACGGAAGTGTGTACTGTAGCATATATGTATAGGTTGTCCATGATAAAGTCAGCGTTTTTGAATACAGCCTTTGAATAAAATTAACTACCCGTAACTACATATACGTTACAGTGCATATTGTCAGTCGGACTACAAATTAAGGTGGCAGCGAAAGATTAAAAATAGTCCTAGGACGAGTAGTTGCATTAAAAGCGTATAATGTTTAAATTTATGTCCAGTGAGGTGTTTCTTGTTTTATTCCCATTATAGTAAGAATTTTCTTAAAATAAACATATTTATATGCCCCAAAATCCCATGATTTTACTTGGATGACGCACGAATAAAGTGATCATTCTCATGGAAATGTTAAATCTACATATGATGGAATTATACACTGTAATCAGAGAAATAGATCCTAAGCAGGGCTTTCTAAAGTGCTCAGTTTACCGTGAAAAGCCTATAGTTACAAGGGCAGTGATTTTTCTCAAAAGTTTATTTGAAAAATTTCACTTTATCGTGAACAGACTTTAAACAGCCCGATGGGAAAAGTAATTGAATTGCCCAGCAATAGACTAAGCATGGCAGGAAAAAAGTTAGANACGTTCTGTTTACAAGACCCCTTGATAAAAAGAGAATTGAGAATATGGGTCCGGAAATATTACCTGAGTTAGCCAAAATTTTGAGTTGATTTATTCGAATAAAAAAAACGCTTATAAGCGTCCATTTAGGAAACCAGGAACATTCAAAATTCGGCGGCAGAACCTACTATTATTTCCACGAAGGTCTCTGACGTGTTAGTGGGATGCAGACTTCTCTTTCAAAGTTTGGTGAAATGGTGAAATATTCTTCAAATGTTTAATTTATTTATCTGATTATTTTAGTGCCTCTAGTTGTCAAAAGAAAAAAAATGCATTAAAACATTTACAAGGTATTTTTGATTTTTATATTAAACGATAAACTATTAAATTTGGCAACAAACAAATATGTATTATGTAAAATACTTGTAATTTTCCTTCTTTCGCAAAAATTTGTTACAAAAGAAATGCGGATAATATTTTTCAGCCATTTACCGTTGTTGAGTTGCATCTTTCGTTACACAGCACGATAGTTTTTACCGTATCTGTGCACTTCGTTGTAAATTCTGACCGGTAGTTTTGGAAATACGTTAAACTATACCAAGACGTTAATATTTTTCTTATCAAACTTGTGCGTCTACCACATTCTTGTTTATTACACACCAAAGTGAAAGTTCATCTGACAATAAACTTTCATACAATATATGGTAGAGTCGCGCAAAGCACCCTCCGAGGAAGTAGTATTTGCACCGACGTGTCGTTGCTTACGATTTCTCTTGCACATGATTTATAGATTTGTTATATACAATTTATATATCTGTGTATATGCAAAAATATACAAAATTTCACACAATTTTCAAGACGATTTTACAGGTGCGTTTTGTTGCTGACACTCAATTATATCCCATTACATCCTCGTTATTATATGTGTATATACGTGCAATTATATACACATATAGCTGCTCTACGTAGAATAACTGGTTAAAAATACATGCTACGATTGCTGTGCAAGAGGTTTTGGTATAGTTTGAACCACTCTAGGAAAGGCACGAATAAGCGTGAATCGTTCCAATCTTTCGAAAATGGATTAAGATCTCACGTGTACATACAGAAATAAAGTTTGCTTCTATATATTAAGCCTACTACATCAACTTGTAAAAATACAATTATAATATTTGTATTGATTATATAATATATTATATATTATATTACTAATTACATAAAAATAATGCGTGTATAATCATACATGCAAAAATATTATTATTTACATTTTAATAGTTTATCCTTCATATAGCTTTATATAATTAGACAACATTATTACTAATTGTTTTTCCTTATTTATTATCGATCTTACACCTGATGTTAATTATTTATATTAATATAACATTACGACCGTTTTTACGGCAAGTATCACAGCAGTGAAAATTCCGTTCTTAGTTTGACTGACGGAACCCATCCTGCATATGTTTCATCGTGTTTTCTGTATATATGCCAAGCAGTACGTTTGGAGAGCTGCGAATACTGTTTAAACATTGAATAAGTATATTTGTTTCTTTGTCTTGGGGAACAACATGAACGAAATAATAGCAGTAATACACAAGACTTCAATATATTTTCCCCAATATTTGACCACATTTAGTTTTTATCTATTTTAACTACTTTCGCAGACGATTCTGAAAGTAGCGATAGAAGAAATTATGGTTTTATCTGCAAATAATAATACAAATATGAACAACAGGCATTATTTGGGTGAATCATAATATCGCTATTGATATTTCATAATATCATAAGCCCTTAGAAGTATTATTAACTAAGTGAGTAGGGCCTACACAGATGTATATCTTATGTACCAAGCCTATACTGAGCGCCTCATATCTGCGGCTTGTCCGACTGTTTCAAACATCTCTACTCTCGGCCTCCAACTTCGTGGAGAGAGAGTGCGAAAATAAAAAATCCCGAGGATAAATTCAGAATTCTTCGTACTAACCGATTGGAAAAAACCTACTACTTCAGTAGGTTCAAGATTGCGATGTATCTACAGTATGTAAGCGTATGTGCATTACAGTTGTAACACTAGCTAAGTATTTTTAAAAATGCCTCTAATTTTACT
The DNA here is from genome assembly GCA_002778355.1 of Clitarchus hookeri. Classification (NCBI taxonomy): domain Eukaryota; kingdom Metazoa; phylum Arthropoda; class Insecta; order Phasmatodea; family Phasmatidae; genus Clitarchus; species Clitarchus hookeri. The sequence goes on from NQII01004557.1 coordinate 243,920, forward strand.
GACAAGAAAAGGCTGTATTGCCTAACAAAGGAAGTAATTTACAAAATTTTTAGTTCTGATTTGTATGGACGGAACAGAATGTAAAGAGCCAATAAAAAATTAGTCGTAAAAATGGGAAATATTAATTTCATTTGAGAAAAATTATATTAAATGACAAAAGGTTTAATAAATATTTATTCCAAAAAAAAAAATCAGGTATTTTCCAGAAAAGCACCGAATACTTCCAAGCTTTGAATGGTACAGAATTGAAACTATTAAAATTATATGACAGCTGACAAAGTAATTCATTCATCTTGTGAACAAAATAAACTGTGGAAAGATATTTCTTTATGTGATTCATTTTCATTGATATCTGAAGACGACGTTTGATTATAACCCACACAGGAAGCGGAAATGGCTTCATTTCAACGTTTTGGTGATACGGAAATGTTTTCAAGCAAAGAAAGATTATCACAGCAGTACTGGCAACAGTTACTAAAAATGGGTTACCGAGAAACTAGTTTGAAAATATTAGCTCAGGAGTTGTAGTTTTATAGAATAACGCAAAATTCACGGCATTAAACTGATACGCTTCGAGATGTAACGTAACAAATAAAGGAACCAAACAACAGTTACGTAATGCAATAATTTGCTTCATAATTGCCATGTTGAAACCAAAATGATCTGAAATTTGCAGTAGGAGCATGTAAATAAATTCGGAAAATATTATTATAATGCAAGCGAACATTTCTAATTTGCGACCAATTGAATAATATTATAAGCAGAGAAGATAGTGGTGCATCTTCGTTGTCCTCTCTGGCAGAAGCGTTAAGCCTCTAACATCTAAAGTTTATTTTTTAAGATAAACAGGAATTGTCAGATACGTCCCCTTTCCTTGTGACATTGCTCAAACTAGCAGATATCTGGTGGTTAGTATAAGATCGCGTTTTTTCCCTCTCTGTCTACTTTCTCATGACCTTACATGTAAGAACCATCCAAACGTCTGTGTCTCATTTCTACGTAGAAATATATGCCTGTACCTCTTTAATAAGCTGCGGTCTGGCAACATTGCGGTCTGACGTGATTCGCACGGCCCGAGGGCACTGCAGGTGCGCGCAAAGTGCAATTACGCAAGGTGTGCTCGTGGGAAGAAGACTGCCCTGCCAGGCAGTTGTATATATAGGGCAACACGGCATCATGCGGCAATTTGCCGCGCCACGCCACACCCTCTTTTTCCCTCACCTAGCCCGGAGCTGTATGACTATTAATGCCGGCGCGCCCATTAAGTCGCGCGCGTTCCAGTCGACGCTGCAAAGAACAATGACGTCATTTACATGCATGGAAATGGCTCGCCCCGGGGTCGCTCCCCCACTCCCTTCTTCGCAAACACGCCTGGTGGATACTGGAATAGGATGTGGCGAGGTGAAGAAGGGAGGGAGGAAGGTGGCTTAAATAAGTGAAAAGCTCCGGTGGGGCGGCGCGAGAGAGTCGTTGTTGACACCAGGTGCGGCGGGACCGGGCCTGTGCCGGGGGATGTTCCGGAGGGAAGGTTTTCCATCCGCGCCATGTTGCCCGCTCTGCCCGGAGCTTACCCCTCCTTCACCCCCTGACCGACCAACCCTTCCCCCAATCCCTCTACCCAGTAGTAGCCCGCGGTCTGCAAGGGAATTTTCCGACGTTATGGCCACTATGCGCTCGCTGATTATTCAAGAGGAATGGTGATGGCGTGTGAAAAAAATATCCTGTACTTGGGCTGCTCATGAGAAATATATTCCTTGATACGCATTCCTGCCAAACACTGCTGGTATTGTACGCGTGGCGAGATATAATTCATTTTCTAACAAGACTTCCCTCTTCAGTTTTTTTTAATGGCAGTGTTGTTTATTTTGACTTACGCAAACAAAAACAAAAATATAATACAATCGAAGCCGAAAAGTACCAATTTAAATTATTAAATACATAGTTCTTTGAGATATTATTTACTTTAAATCTGAAGAGCATCCTTATAGGTTATTATAGAAATATTTAAAACTATAAATATAAGTAGCAATTAAAAAAAAGGTATATTAAAACATTTTATGCATACTTATATCTGACTGAAGGTTACCCAGAGAATTATTTTTATTGTAAATGATTTAGCTTTTACACGTGGTTTAATCTAGTTATTTTAGTGATAAGCCAACGGAATATTTAGTTTTTTTTCACATGCATTTATGAAAAGTTATTTAACCGAAAACTTCCCCTCCCTGATCGATATTTGATTATATTCAGAATAAATATTAATGCAAGGGATTTAGCTTGTACATGGCGTTACCAGAACAGCTGGTACCGTACGGGGCGTGTTTATATGGTTGCGAAGTCGGAAAACAGGCGAAAATTCACAAATGTTTTCAACGCTATTGCAGCTTTATGAGAGTGCGTCAGGATTTTTGCAGGGAATACGACCAAATGAAACACGGATGGAATGTTTGCCAGTTTGTATTAAGTTTATCCATTAAAGGTTTATTTAAATCTACTCATCAAGATAATATACAAGAGTTCTTTTTGTTGAAGGTATTTTTTTTTTACTAATGCTCAAGTAAACACGCGGAAATACTCAAAACCACAGTACTGATAGGGCACACATATTTTATAATTTAAACACCAAAAATTAATATTATTATATGATTTACGGCTAAACTAAATTTTTACTGTATTGTAAACCCCAGTGTAAAACGGCGCGAGATAATTCTATAAGCATAATGAGAAATAAAGCATAATATGATTTGTAACCAAAGATGATTAAAAGAGGTAAACTTTCTTGAGGCTCAAGATTTTCAAATTATTAATTTAAAAAAATTAGAAACAATTTGAGATGAAACAACAAATTTATAAAAAGCGCTTTTCTGGATGTAAGTATGTCAACTATTAATGAAAGTTTCATTGGTATTCTCTCCCCCTGCAATAAGAAAATAGGGGTAACATATTATCATCATACTGGACTTCCAAGGCCCTGGGATGAAAGATTTTACGTTATATTGTGACCTTTAAATCAAATAAAGAAGGTGCCTTTGTTCTCAGGCGGACGGTTCTCGAGTAAAAGGCAACACAAAGCTTGGAATGACTCTTGTTTACCTGACACGAAGCCTGCTGAAGATAGTTGTATTTTCGCTATGAAAAGGCATGACATTACACAGAAATCTGTCATAAATGTCAGATTCCAGTCCAATTCAAGATTTATTGGCTTTCCATCACAAGTGCTTGCTAAACATTTTAAAAACATAGTAACTTGTGAATCACGATATTAAAGAAAGCCTTCCTCCATTTAAAATTATTCTCGATCATAAGTTGTCATAATGTTTTTATAGAATATTGAATTTTTTTTTCACTTGTTTATGCACTGAAACGGTTTCATTGTTCTCCCTTGCGATTATAGCGGTGACTGAGAATTTAATACATGAAAAACTAGAAAACAAATTCTACCAAATACGAGGGAGAGATCCATTAACGAAGTTCAAGTGATCGGGAATGTGTTTCATATTTATGTCAAAAATTTTCTCCTGAAAACTAAAGTGATAATTTCAAACAGTGAATATCTACTCGCTGAAAACTGAAGTTCATAATTTTCTACTGCTTAGTAAAACCATGCAATTAGATGACAATCAGCAATCTGGACACTGCAATTCAGAAATCCGTAGAAATCATAAGTTTGGTACTTAAATAATTAAAGTAATTTCGCTGATTAAATGGTGTAGTTTTTGCTGTGAAAGGAAATATTTTCGGAATTAGTTATGATATTCATTTGTACTTCATTTTACAGTTTATGGTGAACCTCGAATTATAAATAATCTGATGTCTAAACCAAAATGATGACCCACCCAAGCGCTGCAGTTCTAGGAAACCATTTCATTGAGCCTAGGTAATTTTTAAAAATATTTTGTTTTGAGACAATTTTATAAAAATTCTTTTTAAGAATTTTTTGACAGAGTAAATGAAGCTAAAACACATTTTTTGGTAAAGTTATTTGAGAAATAATTCGCATTTGATTTGAATTTTTACCAAAAATGCAAAATATCTCCACAAAATAGAAAACTGTTTGATTATTTTGAATGACGTTATGTCCGTAAATGCGAATGTTATTTTGATTTTACGACCGGAACAAATCTACATGTTCCTTCAAATTTTCATGCGTAAATTTTCAAAAATTTAATTTTGTTTTTATAGTAAAGGTACCAGACAGCCCACGTGTTTTTACTTTACAGTAGAAGGATTGAGGGTACCCACTTTACACATTTTCTTGTTTTATTTTTTTATACACTCTACCTTAAAATAAGTTTCATGTAACTTTGAATGGTTTGCTATGCCAAAAAATGTGATTGTTTAACAGTGATAGCTAAACAAAACGAGATTTTATGTTCACAGAAGTTGCCTCCCCCAGGTGGAAAAAGACGGCAGGCATGGATGGCAAATTTGTCGCTATGCTTAAAAGGTTTCATGACATCTCTCCAACGGCGTCAGCTTCTGCAAAAGTAATTTCATTAGAGAACACATGCCTTTATTTTCTAGCCGTACCGACGCTATAGTGCACCTTTCTGCCCAAGTAAGATGTTTGTGGGTACTAGGCTCCAGGTAATTTCTAACTACTGAAACGAGCAAAAAACAGTAACTAAGAAACTTGAAGCATATCAACTGTGTCTCGTGCTTACTTGGAAGGCGTGCTGGTTTTTGGTCACACCTGTTATTTAATGGCGTATAGCGTATAAAACCAGAAACAATGGTGAAGATGTGGCACCGTGACCATTCGAGTGTATGTTACAATCAGCAGAAATAATTAAATCGTGACTAAACACCTGAACACTTTGCAACAAAGTGTAAGCTACTAAAGGATGAGTTTAGTTGAGACATTTGGGCGGTTCTTTAACCAGTAGGTCTTCAGAGCCGATAAGAGTGGAATGAGGTGACAATGGAATAACGCTGGAATGCAGGAGCGGGGGAAACTGGAGATCCCCGAGAAAACCCATCGACTAGTGACATCGTCTGGCGCGATTCCCACTTGCGGAAATCTGGGAGTGGCCCGGCCGGAGATTGAGCCCGGTTCGCCTTGGTGGGAGGCGAGCAGGCTAACCGCTCACCCACCGCGGCCCCCACCACAGAAGTAGATGTAGTCACAGTAATACATTATAATAAATAAACTAAAAATTAAACATATTCGGTACAGAAAAAATAATGAATATAGAAATAACATCTTATGATAAAATATTATGACGTAGCAACAACAACAACAATAAACTGTGATAAGCATCATCAACAAAAGTAATTTATTTTTCACTGGGTATGAGCCTGGATGCTAGTTTCTGTATCTGCTAAATTTGAAACATCTCCAAGGTTAGCAATTAAAGAACCACAAGTACCGTACAGTCAGTTCACGATAAAACGAACACTTTTGAAAGTCCTGCTTTGCTTCGTCTTTCATCCCATTTTATATATATTCGTTTAATGAGAAATAAAGATTGTCATGAATTTAACACGCAGTATCCAAGCATTTTTGGCTACGCTGTGAAATAGCTTCAATAACTTCTTTTCTTTAGCAGTAAGTTATGGCAAATCCGCCTTATTTAATTCGCTGACTATTGAATGTATGTGAAGGAAAGCTACGAGCAGGACTTTTCTCAGTGTTCATAATACCGGGAATTGACTGAACTGGCTTTTTTTTTTGTATGTGAATGAAGCAGCCACGACGAAATGTCGCAGTTCTTGTCCGTCATGTTGGAAGGATGCCACACTAAGACCTGCTACAGGCAGAACAGACGTGAGTGCTCAGGTACGGTGCTATTGGTGCAAGAGTGGAGGAGCTCTGGCCGACAATTGGTGCTGGTGCGTGTGCAAAGAAGCGGTACTGCAAGCACATCTCAGGCGAGGGTTGATGCGGGGAAGGAGACAGGGACCATGTGAAATAGTTGACGTCGACTAGTTCTTCCAACGAAGATATGATCGTGTGTGCGTATATGGATAATATATACAAGGTGTTTCCAAACTACTAGTCGCAATTCAAACCAAAACATCTATGGGCTAATATAAATAATAAATCTTAGTAGCAACATTTTTGGAACATTCATATAGTAATTTTTAGATTGAAGTTAAAGTTAGCAAAACAGCGCCGAAGTCCACAACTTTACGTAACTGTATGCAAAATAAGTTGCATATCACGAAGGCGGACGTAACTGACATAACAGCCTGCACATAGGACGTCATAAACTCAAGGTACGTAGGTGCTACTAGTGGTTGTTTGTTAGTACATGTGTGTCAAACCACATGAACAATGTGAGATTAGCATTTGAGTAGTAAAGGCTGCCAGAAGTGATTGCATTTTGTCAACAACACACAAACAGCCTTCTTAGCGGTGTACGGTCAGCACGTATTTTAATGGTGGCCTATGTACGGACGGTCGCCACATGACGCGCCACTTCTGTTCGCCTTCGTGATGTGCAACTTGTAGTGTACGCAGGTACGTGAAGTAGCCGACTTCCGGCGCAGTTTTGCTAACTTCAGTGTCAATTAAAAAATACTAGATGAATGTTTCGAACATTTTGCTACAAGGATTAATTGTTTATGTTAGCCTATAGATGCCGTGGTTTGAATTTCAACATGTAGTTTAAAATTCCTTATATAAAGTATATGAGATGTGACGGAGCGGAAACACCGTAGATCATATTTAATTATTCTACGCCACAAATTATACGTCTTACATGGGATTATCGACGAGGAAGCTGAGGCTTACATAGTGGATGAGCCGTTTGACGTCGCCTGCGAGGACGTCGCAGGTGACGCGGGTGCGCGACCTGGCAGGCGAGTGAAGACCGAAGATGCAAGGCTCAAGGCTGCCCCCACCCACTCACCACGCCTATACGCCCCTCCTACCAACTTGTATGGCGGGCGTCTAGCAACCGTCTGACGCTACGAACTACGTCATCAAGATTTGAATTTACTGAACTTGAACCACTTCGAAAACCATCTGGGATGTTCCTCAACACTCAACATATTTTTTGGGCTATTAAAGAGGTTGTATTTCGTCTTGGGGAGATACAGAGGATAGGAACCTCAACATGATAAGATATTAACTTGGCAGAAGGCATATACTGCCATGTTTTATAGTGGCTTCACTGTGGGGCATTTATAGGCAAAATATTTTAAAGATAAGTGTGTTTTATAATCAGTAATTTTTTGAAACGTTGCAAAATTTGGGCTAAGTTTGTTATCCTCAGTGAGCTCATAATTAATGCAAAATTATATAATTAATTCATTATAAACATTTTCTATCTAAAGTATTTTAAAACATTTTTTGGCTGTTTGTAATCTTTATTATGTTTGTATTTTTTATATTGGGTATTTTATATGAAAAAAGAGGAAAAGAATAAGCCCACATATAAACAAAATAAAACACACTGTCTGTTGATCATTTCTCACAATTTTGGGTGTTAAAAACTTGGTATTCCAATCTGTATCAGGGGATGGTTGATTTTTTCGCTATATTATTGTGACTGCGTTATTTATTTGTACTCTGAAATTGAAACTATACAGATTGAAAGATTCTGATAAGACTCATTTGTGATCAAATGAGTGGTATGGAAGGAAAGGGAGTAGAACGTCACTGTCATGGAGTGGTTGGGTTTTCTGCGGGTGCTCCGCAGTAGAGGTAGTGTCTTCAAATTGCAAAACTTTTATGTACGTAAAGAGTATGCACGCTTATTACTTGTCCAAACAGCTTATAGAGTGTATACGAAATTCGTTACTTCGCAGCCGGCATGCGCTATTTGTTAGGAAGGATAAAGGATGCAGGATGGATACTCGTCAACTCATAGAGTCTCAAGCGCGCGAGAGTGCTGACGATACTCTATCATTTCTGAGTGTAATTATGGTAGGGGAAAAATGGCTACCAGATAAAAATTTATTAATAGGTAGGTAGGGCGCAACGTGTCGCAGAAAGCGAGGTCAGTGGAGATGGAGCAAGTTACTCAGCGAATCAGGAATTAGGAAGGAATCGGCCATGGTCTGTATTAAGGGGCAATCCCATTGCACCGTTCGCCTGGTGTGATTTCGCAAAACCATGGAAAACCGAAACCAGGATGTCCCGGACGGGAATGGAATCTGGATTCTCCCGAATGCGAGTCCGATGTACCGCGGCTGCGCTGCCTCGCTGGGTCAAATTTATATATGAATTAAATCCTCTCCGACTGCTAGGACTGGAAAACAATTCCACGTGTAACTTGTAAGGAAATTATATATGACGTAGAATTTAATGTGATTACCCCACGTTTCCATTTATTCATAATCAAGACAAAGACAAACCTAACGAATAGGTGCATGATCAAAGTTTGCTCATAGACGTGGTTAAAAAAAAAAAAAATTCCTTTGTAAGCTGTGTTAAAAGTGGTCTTCGAAATAACGCGGTACACGTCTTCACCTTCAATAACATATCGTATTAATTATGTACGCAACTCTGTTTCCTTCACAGCTACAAGTTTTTTGGCGCGTAGTCTTCATATCATCGACAGAGAATTCGATAGTGTGTGTCAACCTTACCTTACCTTACCTAATTAATCAAAATTTAAGCGTATTTAAATTTCAGATACTTCAGACAGTTCATTTACAAGAAAAACTTTATTAAGTATGGTAATGATAATGACTATGGCTGCCTGTAACGAAATAACAGTACTAATTACTTTTAATAAATTACTTTATGTACACTTATTTCAGTCATGTAGATTGCAACTTTCGTGGATGAAATGGAATTAAATAAATTACTAAATATTTTTGTAAACATTATTACGAATTTTATTACATACAGCTGAAGTAATTACTATGACAGTCCTACTTGACGAAGAGATTTTTTTGTGCAAAATATGCTTTATAAAGCATTCTGAAGAGAAATACGTAAAAATTATTAATAAGAATAGTCTTTAATATTATATTTTTAAAACACTCAAATATGTACATTATATCAAAATATATTCCCGTGGTACAAAATCTTCTTTCATAGGTAACGTAAATCGAACTTTCTTACAATGTTGGTTATGTAAGTACTACTTTTTAAATAGTTCTGCATCTTGTAAAGTCGGGTGTAGTGATCCATCAGAATGTAGTTGATTTGGAGTGGGCGAAGGCGATTGTCGAACCGACTTCCGGCCAAACACCATCCAGTTCCTAATCGGAGGTTTCTGACGTCTGCTTACGACCATGCACTGAGCAGATTTACAGCAATACAACCCCGTTGCTTACTCTTGCTAACGGAAATGCACTAAGGCTTGAAATCGTCCACGATAAAATTTGGTATGTGATGTGCAAGTGTAAGAAGGTGCAAGATACGTGCTTTGGGGGTGAGAAAGAAGGGGGAGATGCCTCTTATCATGCACACATCACGCATTGCTGCTTTCTCATGCATCACGTCGGAAATAACCATACGTATGCTATATGAAACATATGCTCAGAGTGACAAAAATCTGTGTACACGAATCGTATCTATATTGAAGGAAGACCTCATAGGTCACCAAGATTGGTGAACGTTTGGAAGAGGAAAATGCAATACACAGAGTAAAAACTTAATATTGATAATACGCACTGTGAGAAAGGTTTATGTGCGGCAAAACACATTTATGTATTTTATGTGACCATATAAACAGGAATTTATGCTTAAAATATATAATCATTGGCGAAAGAAAATTTGAAATGTTAATAAAACTGATAATATTCATTTACCGGAAAATGTATTTGGGTTGACGAAACCCATAGATTGATAAACTGAATCTTGCTAAGGAAATAAAATATTTGGTTGAATAAGATTTACATGTTTCTTTGGCGATGCACAAACATGTTTCTTTATTTTGCATGATGCCTTCCACTATCCTTTTCAAATACATAAACGATTCTGTGTGTTGGCAGTTCGAGATTTCAACGCTTCGTAATCCTTCGTACAAAGAAGTAAAGTGGCTTAAAATTTTTGCTAAATTAATTTTTTGATTGACTTTCGTTTTTATAATGAAAAATCTAAAAACATTAAAAACATCTCCGAATAAAAATAAAACTGTTTTGCAGAAAATAGTACAGTGAAAGTCATAAAGAAATATACGATCGAGCGTTTGTTTCCCGAGGACGCACTGATTTTTGTATGACGTAAGAGTGATAATCCGTGTTGGGTAAATAAAACAACTAATGGCATATACAATGGCTTATACAAATAAGCGCTAAAAAAATACACTTGTATCAACAGTTTTGACTACAGATTATCTGAAAATATCAGTTTATGTTACATCGGCACCTTCTCCTTTTACTATTGATCAGGTTGTTTTTTCTCAGTACGTAGCGATCAGTTATCATGTCATTTGTTATTTTGCTCTTTTAAACAAATTTGGGACTCTACCAACTTCAGCACTCATAGAAAATTTTTTTCAAATATTCCTCAACTCGCAGAAAAAGTCTTTAAATATGTAAATATTTCGCGTTTATGAACTGCAACTATTGCGGAAGGAGACGTGATATTACAATATTGTAAAACTTGAAATGCGTAGGAAAAACATTTGAATTTCTGGGAGTTTTACTATAACATAGTACGAAAAAATATACTTTCGCAGGATTCTAAGCCAGAGCCTGTACCTCTGAAATCACTCGAATCTGCGAATAAAGTAAATCACCGGACGAGGTAAGGCAGGCGCAGAGGTTATTTTTTTCTAGCCTATAAGGGTATGGTTTCCTAACTGTTCTAAAATTGGAAGCCAAGGCTGTTATAAATACCAATATTTCGTTTCCTGTGCTTCTTTTGCTCAGGAATGGAGTTTACCGGAATATAAACTTCTGAACTGCCTAAGCGCATTATTTGTACACGGTGTTTTTGAATAACATGTCGAAATTCAAACCACAGTATCTATGAACTAATGTAAACCAAAAATCGTCGTAATAATATGTTCGGAAGATTCAAATAGTACATTTAGATTTAAATTGAAGTAAGCAAAACAGCGCCCGGTGTCCACAACTTCACGTACCACTGTGCATTACAAGTTGCATATCACGAAGGCGAACGGAGCTGGCGTGTCATGGGGCGACCGCATGTACATAGGCCACCTTGAACTTACGTGACACTACATCGCCAATACAGCTACTTGTGTGTTGGAAATAAAATTCAATTACTTCTGGCAGCCTTTATTATTCAATTGCTAATGTCCCATTGTTCATGTAGTTTGACACAAGTGTACTAATAAGTAACCACTAGCAACACCTACGTATTTCGTGTTTATGGTGTCCTGTTTGGAGGCGTTGTTCACCCGGCGTGCCAGTTCCGTTAGCCTTCGTGATATGCAACTTGCTGTGCATGCAGGTAAGTATAGCTGCGGAATCCCTGCTTTGTTTGGTTAACTTCAAATTAAATATAAAATACTAGCTGACCTTTCTAAAAATTGCCTTAAAAGGATTTATTGTTTATATTGGTCCGCAGACACTGTGGTTTGAATTTTGACATCTTATTCTAAAACACTCTGTATGTTCTGAATGATTTCTTTTTGAACTCATTGGATTGTGTAACAAGTCTATTCTCGGAAAAGCTTCAGCATAGACGTAGTTATAATACGACACGTACAACCAAGAATTATTAGAGATTCGTACTCGTAATATTTAGTGACATCCGCCATTAAAGTAATTTTTTTATTGTCACAGTCTATTTTCTGCAAAACGAACCTTCATTGTATACACTGATTGCGTTTGTCTTGTATTTCCTTGCAACTGAAGAATGTGTGGCATCTTTGTGTCGGCAATAGGTGAGGAGATCTCTCCCCCGTGTGTCCAAAGGCAAAGCGCATGGCGTGCAGAGAGACAGGTGAAAGTGAGAAGAGGGTGTGTTGTGGAGGAGAAGTAGGAAGTGCTGGGGAGGAGAGTACCTGCAGCCCCGTGGTAGTCCAGAGAAGGGGGGTGGGGCTCAGCCCCCCTCGACACGCCGAGCTGGTCGCCCGTCGAGTCGGAGCCCGACGACACCCTGACGTGGTCATCGGCGGCCTGCGTGGAGTCGCGCCTGGCCGGTTTCTCTGCAAGGACAACCACACAGGCAACGAGCGCCGATCAGCCAGAGCTCCTCCGCCGCCCTCCAGGGACAAGCAGGACGTATCCCTGCCAATCCTTGAACCCCATCTCCCTCTTCCATCGCGCGCCTTCCTCCCCACACTTGTGTCTCGTCTAGGCCTGTGCGATATACACGCCTCACTATCGTTTACGACATGTTCACCACGATCTTAGAGGGACAGATTTTCACATCGACGTGGACATCTGCCACCCTTATTTACTGATTTAGTTCATGATTTATCCGCACATCGCCATTATCAACGAAGTGATAGTTTTACACGTCAAGATTAGTGATATTTACTGTTTCAATTGTAATTATTAGAGAATATCTTTCAACTGTACGTTATATTAATATTATGGGTGTAAATGTTACCAGGCAGGCCTGGGCTAGGAGATGGAACGAATGTAATATGAAGAACGGCCTATTCCACACATCCATAAAAATTAGATTTATAACATAATACGATAGCTCACGCCATCTAGCGTGTTCATGCATCAGTTTTTGTTGTAGGATAGGCCATAAGAAACAGCAGAAGACCACACAGCTTCCTTTCTTGGTGTAAAGAGAGTCTATTCCATAGTGGTTGCATGCGTTGTTACAGATGTGTTGTTGTAAATGGAGGTAAGAAATCCCCAATTCTTACCTCCACGGTGTTACCCTTATACATACAATGCAAAACCACATTGTTTACGTGGTACAGCGCTATGCGGTTACTTCATGAACTAAATTGGTCAATATAAATGACAACTCGCGAACGTTAGTAGAGAGGCAAGTGTACTGTCGTTCTATGGCCGTATTGATGACTATATCGTTATCGGTTCGATATATCGCTTCCAGAAAGTATTGCAAATCTATTGCAATATGTCGCAAATACAGCCTATATTGACATAGCAAATAACGCTCATAGAGGTATCGCAAATATAGACATCACAAATATTGGCATCGCAAATATAGATATCGAAAATACGGTTCGTACTGACATTTCAAGTATTGAAACCTGAAAATCTGTATTAATTTTTTACTGAATTAATAATAACACAGACATTAAATGTGCCACAATAACATTACAATTGTAATATTTTTGAAAAGAAATTCACTAATATTTTTGAATATTGCAAAATTAACGATATTGGAAAAAATAAATAAAATATCGCGAAAATGGAAGAAAGCAGTTTCTCTAATATAGAAACACCGCCATCGCATATAGATAATATATTGATATGCCATATACTGCACTACATTATTGTACCATATCGTAGTTAATTTCTAAAATATTTTTTCGAGACTGGTAAATCGCCATATCGCACAGCCCTAGTCTCATCGCCTTCCAGTCACAGCTGTTCCGTTAGTGCACCAGCTTATATTTCAAGACCTGCGAAGAACTGATTGTCCTTTGACACTTACGATCTTAAGCAAAACTCTCAACACTAAAGAGCCTCAGTGGCCGTCATCGCTAAGCCGCTGATTTCATTGATGATGAGGATGGACAGTCAACATGAGATTTAAAACACTAACTTTGATTTTTCTTCTCAATATCTAAATTATTTACTGCTGCAGGAAGTTCCCTAGTTATTTGAATACTGTGACTGGAAGGGTCGATAGGTTTATCACTTGAACGATATTACGTATCGTGTGCAGGAATTTCCTAAAAAGTTTGACTAAACTTTTTAGTGTGAATTTATTAACCCAAAACAAGAGAAAAACTTTTAATATAAATGTTTGTTTTGGAATATATGTTTTAATCATCGAGGAACGTTTTCCTTTTATAAACATTCGCCCACCTCTGTTGGGGCATCAAGCACATGTTTTTGATGGGAATTTTTTTTTGGAATGGAGCGAAGTGCCCGTGAACAAAATTTGACCAACTGTTTCAGAAAACCTTTGTTTTTTATGAATTTCAGGAGTTTTTTTACTATTGGTTTTCCAACACTTGTTATAAACGAGACTATATAAATGTTAACTGTCTTAATAAATCTCAATTGCTTAAGGCGAATTTGAAGAAAATAGAACATGGAAAGAGGTACGTAAATCCAAAATGGCAGAGATCCATCCGGCTTGCACACATCCAGCTTAAATGTAGCTGTGTTAAAATTACGGAGTATATAACATTTTAATATTATGAAATGTACTAACAAATGTCATAACTGCCCCAAAACCGTTTAAAACACACAGTAATCATCATAGTGGACATGCTACCATCATGGAGGACATCAGTGAAACCAAAATCATCTCCACGAAAATCAATTAAAATCAATTAACACCCTTAATTCTATTAAACGTATCACAAGTCTACGGGCATGTATTTGAAATCTGACATGTTTTTAGAAACCCTTTTATAATTTCAGATGATTAAATCTGTTTTGGTATCGCACAGCTATTCAGTAAAATTCCGGTAAGCACTACATCACTGATATCCTTTTTGGAGAAATAATTGCCATAAACACGCCACAAGACTTGTTTATAGATCGTGATGATCAAATTACACGAATTCCATGGACTTCGTTCAGGACACCAATATTTAATTTCAGAAGACTTCTTTATTCTTTTTAATGCGGGTGGCATGCACTGACAAATAAGAAAATATATTGCACAATAGGCAAAGGTGTAAGAGCGAGTGCATCCACTAGAAATTCAAAAGGAAATTTTACTAGGGGAAAAATCTGTGGTGGTCTCAAAACAACAAGTATCTTAGTATAGTTATAATAACCATGCGGAAAACCGGTTATCTTGGCTTCCAGGCAAGGGCCATGTCCATGACTACAAATACCGACATTTTACGGAACTTTCCAACAGGTAACTTCTTCAGGGTCTCAAGACTGATGACGCAAACGCAGGAAAAAGTTCTTCAATCACCAGAAAAATACCTCTGCCTGAAACCCAAGTCAACTGTTCTGGTAATGACAGAGGCTGCAATCTTACTTGGAGTAAAATTTCTTTCGATGTAAGTAATAAACATGTCGCAATCCAACTGCAAAAGTTTATTTTAATGTAAGCTAACTATAAATTATTATTAACGTGTTGATTTTCAATAAGAATGTAGGCTAGAATTATGCTTAGACATTACTACACTAAAACGAATGCAAACTTCGATTAACACTATTATTTCTGAATGAAATTTATTGGAATTAATATATATATATTTATTCTCTTAATGGTAAGCAGTCCCAACATAGATCTGAGGTATTAGATAAAAACGGAAGAGGGCATATTGATGTTAAATTGGAAATGAAATTCATGGTATCCCGGAAAAAAACGGAATAGCCAATGAGCAGAAACTTGCTGTAAATACTATATATATATATATATATATATATATATATATGCCAGTCAACTTATGCCTATCATTATTTCAGCCGCATGAGAATTTTACATGTCCTTTCCCAATCTCTCGATCTCAGAAACATTCTTCGCTCCAGCACTTCACCTGCAGTATCCACATTAACCAAGTTACTCTTGTATCAAACAGAATAAGATGCAAAATCAATTTCCATACCATCCACTATAAACCCAAGAAACAACTCAGTCTTATTCATCAACCATACGATATATTATAATCCAATTAAACTGAATCCTAGTAATAAACAATAACATTCACTAAGCAACCGCAACCTACCTCCCATTCCATCCTCCATACAGACCGACACTGGGCAAATTTAAGAGACACCTGTTCCATGAAGATACCTGCTGTCCTTAACATCCATCATACCAACCAACACTTAAGAAATATACAACACACCACCCCCTATAACGGAAGCAAACCTCAGATATTCCAAGCAATCATACAGCCCCTACACAATCCTCTTCCTCCTCCATATCCTTCGAAGATTATTTTTATTAACATCAATCGCTAAAATTAAGTTACCTTAAGAATATCAAGCTTTAACCAAAACCGAACAATAAAAGCCATATAAAAATAGTAAATGAATACATATCTTAGACAAAATCTACCTCAATCCAAAGTTGTCATGGAAGAGAATACTGTAGGACTTGAAGCCTTAGTGATGGAAAATCACCGAGTGACTGTGAATGAAACTGCAAAAATTCTGAACATTAGTAGTAGCTCAGAACACCACATAATTTATGACGTGTTCCAGTTTCACAAAGTGTCTGCAAGGTGGGTGTCACGTCGGTTGACTCCAGAATCGAAACAGCGACATGTTGACACCTGTAACGATGTTTTGCAACACATTGAAGCAGAAGGTGATAGTTTTCTTGTGAGAGTCGTTACTAGAGACAAAATCTTGCCCCATTTCCACCGAATGGAAGCAAAGAGAGCGAGCAAGGAATTGCACCATTACTCATCACGAAAACACAATAAAATCTTCTGGACACAGTCATCTGCAGGGAAGATTATGCTGACCCTCTTTTGGGACGAACTAGGCGTAGTCTTGGAGCACTACGTGCCTGGGGAGACCACTGTCACCAATACGACATATTCAGATCTCTTTAAGAACCATCTTCGACCCTCAATCAAGTCAAAGCGACGTGGATTTCTCTCTACTGGAGTAATTTTGCAACACGACAAGGCTCGGCCTCTTACTGCCCGTGCAACAGTTACAACCACCCAAGACTTGCATTTAGAGTGCCTTCCACATACGCCATTTTCCCCAGACCTCGCCTCTAAAGATTTCCAGATGTTTGGGCCACTCAAGAAGACAATGGGAGGAAAGAAGTTCTGTTCGGATGAAGAGGTACACCAGGAGGTGCATAAGTTTCTGCGCAAAACAAAATAATTTTTCGTTAGAGGAATTAATTCACTTTGTAAGCACTGGAGTACTTGCATTGAATGTAACAGAAATTTGTAGAAAAATTATATAGTTGTGTACCCCTTGGGCTCCATTAATTTTATTTTAAAGATTATGGTTTTGATTTGTCTCATACTCGTATTTGCGAAATGCTGCCAAGTCATGCAGGTCGGTTTGCAAAGAATGCTGCTACCTCTTCTTGTCCCCAGCCTTGAACATACAGGGGACTGGTGGTTAATGGTTGTACACTGCATATATGCATGGATGCTCTGGTTCTATTGCGATCTTGCTTTGATACTTGACTACAGCTTTAAATGACTTGGTAAATCTACTGGGTAACGAGATTTGGTATTGATATGTTTGTATGGGATATCTTCTTTCCAGTGGTGACAGCAGGAAGGTTGCTGACCACTACTGGTTACATATGCAAAATATGCTAATTACGTTCTGAAATTCACTCTTATGAAGACAGGTACCCAGTTAATCTGAATGGCTTGAAATGTGGGGGGCTCAAATGTAGTATGCAATTACGCTGACTTGAATAGGAAAATGTGTGAATGTTGTGGCAATGATATGCCCTCTCAAGACTTCGTTGATAAAATCAGCACAAATCTCTCAACTCTCGAATATATGCCAATGCTGATATTATGGATGATCGGTATAATCGTGGGCGGTATGGTATACAATATATTTGTTTGGCGTGGAGGGTCAGAATGTATGCTGGTTTTTCAAGTAATTATAGTTGTCTGGTTTGGTGGTCCATATTGTATTGTAGCTACAGCAGTTGATATGGTTGGTTGATATAATGGGCAGTATGGTGCCTAGTAAATTTGTCTGGTGTTTTTGGTATGGTGTGTGGTATTGGCTGTAGGAATATTTTGTGTTAGGGCTAGGCATGCAGAAAACTGAAAATACTTTAAGGGACTGAAATAAAAGATAGGTAAGCTTTTAAGGATTTGTAGGTGGATGGTGTAGCTAAAGTATGCTTAAATTATATTGGGTGGTGTTTTGTATATTTTTCTGATGTTACTTAGTATAATGGATGGTAGGAAGGTAGGGGTGGAAGGTAAGTTAATGTTACAGTGTTCAGTATGATCGGTGTGGACACTATGGCTGAAGTATGCCTAGATTAAGTATATGTTGTGGTTTATTAGCATGACTGAATTTTTGTTGTGTTATAGCTGGTGGCATGGTTCTTTGGTATGTTGCGATGCTTGTAAAGGCAGGTGTGCTTTTAGTATTTCAGGTTAAAAAGGGGTAGGTGTGATTTGACCTGGTATGTAGAAGGTTGAGTTTTGTCTGAGATATGTAGACCTGTAGTAATCTTTTTGAATATTTCTTAAGGGTTAATCTTTGNTTAAGTATATGTTGTGGTTTATTAGCATGACTGAATTTTTGTTGTGTTATAGCTGGTGGCATGGTTCTTTGGTATGTTGCGATGCTTGTAAAGGCAGGTGTGCTTTTAGTATTTCAGGTTAAAAAGGGGTAGGTGTGATTTGACCTGGTGTGTAGAAGGTTGAGTTTTGTCTGAGATATGTAGACCTGTAGTAATCTTTTTGAATATTTCTTAAGGGTTAATCTTTGTTGGTGCAAGACATGTTAAAAAAACTTTTGAAAATAAATAAAGTGATTGAAATCTATAAAATAGGTATACTTTGAAAGATGTGCAATATGAAGAAGAGCGCAAGATTGTACGGGTTGTGTGGTTGCTTGGAATGCTTGGGTTATAGTATATATTATACTTTATTAGTATGACTAATATATTTTCTTGTGTTGTGGATAATAGGCTGGTTGGTATGTTATAAGGTATGTAGGGATAGATGTGCGTATAATATTTCAGACTAAGTTAGGGTATGTAAGATCTTATTTGGACTGTGGTAGGATGAGTTCTGTCTGAGGTAAGTATGCGTGTAGACATTTTTAGATGGCTATTAAGTTTAAGTTTTGGTCAGGGCTATGCATGTTTAAAGAACACTTTGAAAAATATTTTAAGTGATTGCAAATACAGTCTAAGTATACTTTTAAGGAGGAGGAAGAGGAGGAGTGCGATGGTATGGTCTGTATAGTTGCTTGGTAGGGCTGAGGTAAACTTGAGTTTTAATGGCTGATGTGTTGTATATTTGTCTAGTGTTTATTGATGTGATGGATGGTAGCAGCAGAAGGTATGCCTGTGTTGCAGTTTTCGGTATGGTTGGGGTGGACTGCATGGCTGAGATATTCCTGAGTTAAAGCAGATGCTGTGGTTTATGATTATAATGAGATTTTCTTGTGTTGCAGCTGCTGATATGACTGGTAGATGTTATTAGTTATGAAGGGATAGGTGTACTTAATTGTATTTCATGTTAAGTTATGGTAGGGATTATTTTATCTGGATTGTGGTAGGTTGAGGTCTGCCTGAGAAACCTATTCCGGCAGTAATTTTTAGATGGTTCATTATCTTTAATATTTGTTAGGGCTTGATATGTTTAAAGGTAACATTGAAAATAATTTAAGTGATTGAAAAATAATTAGACAACCTCTGAAGGATATTCGGCAGGTGAAAGAGGATGAGGGCGTGGGTTGTGTTGTTGCTTCATATGGGCGATGCATACTTCTGATTTAGTGGGTGGTGTCTTGTTTGTTTGTCTGGTGTTGTTTGGTAAAATGTATGCTAAGGGCAGCAGAGATGTTGGATGATATGGTGTCTAGTATTCTTTTTCAGTGTAGGTCTGTATGGTGCATGGAATGGGCAGCATGTATGGATGCTATGGTTTATAAGCATAACTGATTTTCCTGGGTTGTAGTGGATAATATTGTTGATAAGTATGACTTGGGTTTTTCTTGAATTTATAGTGGATGGTGTGGAAGTGGATTTTGCATCTGATCTGCTGGCTGCGACAGTTACTTGATTAATGTGGAGGCTGCAGGCTAAATGCTGGAGCGAGTATGCTTCTCAGGCCGAGACACCGGGAAAGGACTTGTAAAAATCTCGAAGTGACTGAAATAATGATAGACATGTGGGGACTGACATGTCCATAGTATTTATGGTAGGTATGATTATGTCTGGATGGTGGTAGCTTAGGATATGTTTTGATGTTTATGAGCTGTAAATAGGTTAGATTATATTAATATTAGAACTGTTTAAGCTGGGTTTGATTTTTTTTTGGCTGTGGCATGTTAGGTAAGGGTTTTTTTCTGTACTATTGTAGGTTAGGTAGTGTTTTTTCAACTGTTTTATGTTAAGTGGACAATATTTTTGTTAAATCATGTTTAAAGGGTAAATAGTACGATGCATGTTGATAATGAATGGCAGAGCCTGAGGTGGAAAGAAAATAACTGAGAAAAATGAAATTCAAGATAGCAGACATGGAAGGATAGAGCATGAGGTGGAACAAAGGCAACTACGAAAAATGAAATCCAAGATGGCAAGTGAGCAAAAATGAGTAATTAGGCAGCAAGATGGCAGTGAAGAAGAGTGAGTAATTAGGAAACAAGATGGTGGCAGAAAATAAGACGGAGGCAGGAAAAAAGACTATGGCAGAAAAAAAGGGGCAACAGGAAACGAGATGGTGAGAAACAAGATAGTGTCAAGAAACAAGATGGTGGCCAGGAATAAGATTGGATGCCAGAAGCAAGGCTGCTGCGGTAAGAACCGGATCCAGCTCCTTGTTCCTATACCAGAATCTACAAATCTATAGAACTAACGGCCAATCCCCAACACGGCTCAGTTTCCGGAGCGCATTAAACATATTGGATGTCCAGACGTTTGAAGTCTCAGACGTGAAACTAAATTTACTTTTAGGAAACGTCAACTCACTATTTAAATATTCATACATGAAAACAGGAGTACCACTAGCCTTGCCAGAGCAAGAATAGTGACAGGGAAGAACACGAATACCATTTCAACTAATATTTACAAACTATAAATTGAAACATTATCACTGACATGTTAGAAGGTGGCCATCTTCAGATGCTAAGCCAAAGTAGTTGGAAAAAATATTTTTAAGACTTTGATTTTAAAGCAAAGGCAGTAAACTTTAAAGCTCATCGGATTTTTAACAGGTGGAACTGACCAAAATTTACGCTAATTGTTCTTCACTGGCTACTCAGCTTGACAAGAATTTTTTGTAGATTATGAGGCAGATATTTGAGTGATTTCATTTAAATTACTCCGAAGGCCAGAAACATAATCTTTTATAGGAAATTTTTCAGAAAATTTTACAGTTATCAAAACTAATGTTGATTGGTTACCAAATCACTTGTTTATATTTAACTATTGATGGATGCTCTAGTATCAATAAATCGGTCATGGTTTTGTAAGCTGTGTAGGTCTTAGGCTGACATAATAACTTGATGCTATTGGATGCTACTATGGTCACAAATCAATGTAAAGTGATAGATAGGGAGAGTTGGACAGAAGGGAGTGATCGAACAGAACGGAGTACGTATGTCTACAGCTATAGTGGCTGCTGCTGTCGTGCGGCAAACTGTTGAACTATGTACCAGAATGTTGACACAAACGACTCCATATGTAGCGCGTGGTACATTAGAAATGATCCTTCAACTGTGAGCCATTGTTTCCGTCAGTAAGTTGTTTAAGTGTTTTAAGTTTTATTTTGTACGTTTCAAAACCTTCATTATTGATTGTTGGAAGAAACGTAAATATATAAGCACCTAACAATAATCTACGCACATTTGAGCGTCTATTCGCGGAGGTGACAGACCGATAAGTAGTAAATGAAATATCGTAAAATCTCCAAACTTGCAATACTTTGTAGCTGTATAAAACAGGTTAGTGAAGAGTTTTGCAAAACAGGGTACCCAGTTCTATACGGCAATTTAAACATGCTTGGTTTGTTGCTTTCAGGATTGTAATGTAGAACCATGGCACCTAAATATGAAAGGAAAACGACAAGGCAGCAGTAGCCAGAGCAAAATATGCAGAATGCAACAGAATCAAACTTTTTCATGTTTATATTGTGATGGTTTATAATCAAATTGCGGTAACAAATGTAACCTGGATTATGTGTGTACCCCGTAAAAATTGGGCCCACGTGGAGTGCAGTGCTAAAGAAAATTGCACATCAATTATTGGTGACATATGCAAGTAAACATTTGTATTTGAAAATGTATTTTTTCTAGTGGCCGCAGTTATTCAAAATTAAAATGTAGCCTTATTTTATTCTCCTACAATTAGTTTCAGTGACATATTCTGTTTATTTGAGAACACAATTATTTTTTAATTTTGTGGTTTTTAATTTTAAAATTCTTAACGTATTGAAGGAATATTTCATTTCATTTTAGACATGTTAGGTTTAAATTTAATTTGGTGCAGATATTAGCCTACTTTCAAATTGTTAATTTATCTTTCTTATAAACTATTACGAACCAATTTTTTTCAGAATATTTGTTTCCTTTGTGCAAAATTTTTTAATGGGTGCTTATTATTTGTTTTAATTAAGGTTTTAGTTTTAAATTCATTTCATTTGGTTCTATTATGCTAGTTTATAAAATTTTTGTATGCTGCTTATTGCAGCTGTATTTTTGTTTAGAGTGACGTAAATGTTTATTTCATTTGAAGAACAGAAATAATGTAATCAGTGTGGTTTCACGTAATGTTATTATTTAAAAGTTCCTATTTAACTATAATATGATATATTATTTGCTGTAAGATACCGTTTTTATCTTAATCTATGATAATCTCAGATACTTCATACTACTGGAGTATGACCTTTTTGTGTGACGTAGAGTTTTATGTCCTTTTTATAACAGCAATCATAAATTGTGTTTTTTAAAACTTTTTCTAGTTTTCTAGTTTTAAATGTAATTATTTTATAAACGCTTATTATGTGATCGATATTTATGCTAATATGAAATTCTGGACCTTGTTTATGTGTACATTAATATTGATTAATGCATGAAGTTACTTCAAGGAGCGTAATCATCTCATTTGATATTTCTTTACATAGCCAGCCCGTTTTTATTCCTACCCGTTCTCTAAAACGAAGTACTTAACAATGTAAGCGTAATTAGTTATTGTCTATAAAATATTACATCTGTACTGCAATTACAATCTTTTACTTAAATGGTTGAGAAAGTATAGCTTTTTAGCACCGATTTTTCTATTCACTACAAGTGTTGAACGGTTTTCTACCTCGTTTTATACAACTCTCCCTCACTTATGCAAACATTTTTAAACCTGAATGCAAATCGTAATTTTCCATCAGAAATTCATGCATTATAATCTGGTCGTATCTTCATTATTACTAAAGCTACTAGGATTCCCAAAGCAGACTAGCCGCGGGGAAATTACAGTTCTAGAAAGCACAATTTTTCGTCCAATCTGAAAATTATTGGAGATTATAAGTTGGGAGTAAAACGACTTACAATGGAGCATTGCACCCGACTGTCCAACAACCAGAACTCATTGAAACATTAAAACAATAAAAATAAAATGTAAAAGTATTTCCTACCTGGAAGCACATTTTTCAAAAATCCTTCACTAACCTAGACACTCATCTTAATTACTCTGGTTGTATATAATAATAATAGAATAGTTGACAAATACTCTTAATAATTAATTTTATGCACATACATTCCAGCCATGAAAGTTGTATTTTTTTAATAAAAATCTTATAAAAATATTTTTTTTACATTAGTATTAATATTGTCTTGCATATTAATTATCACGATTGCCATATTTAACGAATGTGCAAAATGTGCTTTCTTAAGTATCCAGAATGTAAATACGATTAAATTTGGTTAAAACTAGACATTTATTAATTGATTTTAAAAAACCTAAGTAAGTTAATTCTAGGAAAATATTTAACAATATTACAATTAATATGAATTCTTCTTTTAAACGCAACATAAATTGTACTTTTCTGACAATTTTATAAGTGTGTGTACTACTTTTTAATGAGTTCCGCACTTTGTACAGTCAGGTGCCGTGCTGCATTGAAAGTCGCTCTACTTATCCCTTAAAGTTTATTGACTTACATGTATTATTTTAATAACTAATATTTAATGAAATTATGGCATATACGGGTGTTTCCAATTGTTTAAAGCCAAAAATTACATTGAGATTGGACAATTATGTAAGAATTTCAAGACTGTGGCTTTTCATTTCGGAAAACCTATCGTTTACACTGTTAATACATACACACAAGTAATTGTGAAAATATTTGTAAGAACACACAATGTAACCTATCATGTGCCATGTAAGTTCACTATCTGGATTGTAACCTCCGATGTGAAGATGACAAACATTCAGTCGTCGCAAAACTAAAATGCAATGTAGAATCTCAAGTAGTGTGTTGATGAGAAGGAATATACCTCCTTCACTGCCTCATACATTAAGATCTACTTTTCAGAGAGATTACGTCACTTTCCTTTCACCTTTCACAGAGAAAATCAACCTTGAAGTATCACTTCTATCGTGCCTATCACTTTACATAACCAGAAATGATGTCCGAGCCATTCGTCTGTTTCCATTTTCGATTAAAATTTTTCTTTTGCGTTTGTTCTCTTAGATTCAGTGACTGCAGACTATCATTGGGGAACTAGTTCTTGAAAGAAATTAATGGAGTCAGCAAAGAAAACATAGCAGTCTGCATACCGTTATTATACATAAGTGTTATTACTTAGGCCTTATACATAGGTATTATACTTGTGTTATTCAGAACGAATAACCATAAGTTGTACTAAGCAGCATTGAACCTCAAGTTTCCCTGAGTCAACAACCATACAACAAGAAATGAGAAATTCAGTGCTAAACTTTGGGTTGGGTGCACTGCAGTCTAATTAACTGAGAAGTTTGCGTGTGGCATGGTGCAGCTACTGGCAATACAGAGAAATGCTGTAAGAGCCGATCCACCTCGCAGTGACACATTTAAACATTTATTTACAGTTTGTTTTCGCAGGAACAAGTGAATTTCCGTGCATAAATTTATTCAGACTTTCTTTTTTAATTTTGAATATGTGGATATTCTGTTCTTTGTCTACCTACGCTACAAAGAAACCACGAAAATATATTTTATTACGAAAAATGATTTTATTCCATTAAAATAAATAAGAGCCGCATTGTATGAACATTAACCAGCTATAATATAAAATATTTAAATTCACAGCAAAGCAGTACCATACGTAAAATATGACTTGTGATCAGTCCTTTTGACGACCTCATTCTTTAGGAACAGTGCGAAGGCGGAAAGACGTTGGGAGACCCGGCCCGTTTGAACGAGCCCCGGTGTCAAGAAAGTAATCAATCACGTCTAGGACGTGCGATGCGTGTCGGGGTCACCGTCGCCTGTTACAACGACAAGATTGAATGTCGCAAGGATTCCTTGTCTGTGTTGCTGTTGGGCCTTAGGTAGGTTGAAAGGTTTTCCTCAAGCCATGCTATCTCCAGCATTAACCATCGTAAGTCAACTGTCTTGTGAACATCTGCAGCAGAATGCAAACATACCCGTATACGTGCATTTGTAAACGCCTTACGTTTACATAACGAAATTAAGGTCTACGCCTTTTTTTACGTCTAACCAAGTGAGACAAATTATTTTAAAATATAAGACAATATGACTAATCAGAAGTTAATAAAAATTTTATTTTACACATATCATAAATTGATGAATTACTAACAAAGAAAGGTTAAACAGATGATATAATTAATAAGAAAATTCATATTGTCTGCTGATATTTTCATAGGCCTACTTATTATAATTTCGTAACTAATGAAAATGTTGGAGTAGAATGGAACACAGATTTCAGGGCTGAGTCGCATACCTACGTCATGTAATAAAGGTATATTAGTTGCAAGGGGCGTTCGTGAACTACTTTGGAGAAATTGGGCAGTCACGGCTGCCTCCCGAAATATATTTTTTGCATTGCTGGTGGTAGGGATTGAAAATCTGGTAGAGGCAATAAGAAAAACACTGACAATCCTGAATGTTGGAAGGAAAGTATCGGAAATACAAACGCTGATTCGGACGAAAAATTGAAATTTCCAAATTTTGACGAAAAGTGGCCTGCTAAGAGATAAAAACACCTTTGAATCATAATTTTAAGTTATGGCATATAAATACAAACCACAGTAGGCGCAACTGAAACTGTATTCAGTATTCAGAAAATATGGTTATCCTTCAATAGGCTGTTAATATAAGGCATCTTCATGATCTACATTAACATGCATTTCCTCGCTTCTATACAGTGAGGCCGCTGTGGTACAGTGGCTAGAGCGCTTGCCTACCACCACGGCGAAACGGGCTATATTACTGTAGGGGTCGCTCCCAGGCTTTTTGTATTGGGAATCGTGCTGGAAGATGTCCCTGGTCAGCGGGTTTTCTCGGGATCTCCCGTTTTCCCCGCCCTACATTCCGTAATTGCTTCATATTTACCTCGATTCATCCTCATTGGCTCTCAAGACCCCGATTTTAAGAGCCGTACAAACCACTTCACTTCCCTCCACTCCCCCTTTCTAATCAGGCAGTGAAACTATAGTTTTGGTAAGACATATCTTAACAAAATGCGTTATTGTCCATTTCACGTAAGTGGGATAAATTTTGACAGTTCTAGAAAAGTAGCGCGGCCACAATGTATCCTTCCACCACAGCTGTTTTGTCAGTGAAGAAAAAGACGTTTGTAAACAAATGTTCGAGTCCAATACACACTTGCATTTTGCTCTTTCCTCGTGTTTCATGTCATGGCAGGCACTGAAAAACTGACGTTAGCTAACCTCCGTCCAGTAATCAATGTAGGATTTTATTGCTAGGTTGGCATTCCAACATGTTTAATTTTTGTAATTGCCAAGTTGAGTTTCTTGGGGTTCTGTTTTATTTTATNCTCGTGTTTCATGTCATGGCAGGCACTGAAAAACTGACGTTAGCTAACCTCCGTCCAGTAATCAATGTAGGATTTTATTGCTAGGTTGGCATTCCAACATGTTTAATTTTTGTAATTGCCAAGTTGAGTTTCTNTTGAAAATCTGGTAGAGGCAATAAGAAAAACACTGACAATCCTGAATGTTGGAAGGAAAGTATCGGAAATACAAATGCTGATTCGGACGAAAAATTGAAATTTCCAAATTTTAACGAAAAGTGGCCTGCTAAGAGATAAAAACACCTTTTAATCATAATTTTAAGTTATGGCATATAAATACAAACCACAGTAGGCGCAACTGAAACTGTATTCAGTATTCAGAAAATATGGTTATCCTTCAATAGGCTGTTAATATAAGGCATCTTCATGATCTACATTAACATGCATTTCCTCGCTTCTATACAGTGAGGCCGCTGTGGTACAGTGGCTAGAGCGCTTGCCTACCACCACGGCGAAACGGGCTATATTACTGTAGGGGTCGCTCCCAGGCTTTTTGTATTGGGAATCGTGCTGGAAGATGTCCCTGGTCAGCGGGTTTTCTCGGGATCTCCCGTTTTCCCCGCCCTACATTCCGTAATTGCTCCATATTTACCTCGATTCATCCTCATTGGCTCTCAAGACCCCGATTTTAAGAGCCGTACAAACCTCTTCACTTCCCTCCACTAACCCTTTCTAATCAGGCAGTGAAACTATAGTTTTGGTAAGACATATCTTAACAAAATGCGTTATTGTCCATTTCACGTAAGTGGGATAAATTTTGACAGTTCTAGAAAAGTAGCGCGGCCACAATGCTTCCTTCCACCACAGCTGTTTTGTCAGTGAAGAAAAAGACGTTTGTAAACAAATGTTCGAGTCCAATACACACTTGCNCTGTTTTGTCAGTGAAGAAAAAGACGTTTGTAAACAAATGTTCGAGTCCAATACACACTTGCATTTTGCTCTTTCGTCGTGTTTCATGTCATGGCAGGCACTGAAAAACTGACGTTAGCTAACCTCCGTCCGGTAATCAATGTAGGATTTTATTGCTAGGTTGGCATTCCAACATGTTTAATTTTTGTAATTGCCAAGTTGAGTTTCTNGTAATCAATGTAGGATTTTATTGCTAGGTTGGCATTCCAACATGTTTAATTTTTGTAATTGCCAAGTTGAGTTTCTTGGGGTTCTGTTTTATTTTATTTCGAGGACAAAATTATACGGCATTGTTTTGAGGTTCTTACGAGTGTGTGGCATTTTGAGTTGCACATTTTTTTGATGGAGCCGTAGACAATTTTGCTCGTATGGAAATAACATTAAAATTATTTTAACTTTGAAAGTTTTAACTTCAATGAAACAACAAAACGCGATACATACGTGGTTATTCGTATTCGTACGGATGCAGAAATACACACACACACAGTTTTACCGAACTTAACCTTACACTCTTTGAATTTACGATATATGCAAATAAACAAATATTATTTACACACTACAAACGTGTTGAAAGTGCGGCTTTTTCAGGTCACGTGAATTTCAATAATTATATTAACAGTTTACAAATATTATATTTACAAAATACGCAAACTTGCTGTTCGTAAAATTCGCAAACTCTTAAACGCGTGTTTTTCTACGGAAATCCTTGAAAGTTAACTTCATTAAAATCACATTTGTTAGTCACTTGAATTTAACATTTATTTGTAGAATAATTCAGTAAAATCAACACTGCGCACGTTTCCTGAAACCAAGAAAATTAAACTTAGAAACGTAAATTATATTCGTGTCGCTTCATTGCTGACGGAGGGTAAGGAAAATGGTGGAACGAACAGTTTTACTAAGCGGTAAACAAGTGCCGATTAATATGACATTTCACGTAAGAAGACGCACTACAACGGCACTTACAACCAACTATGCTTAAAGAAAGTAAATAAACAAAATAATTAAATACCTATAAAATATTCAGACAACACCAACAAGTACTCTTATTAACACCATGATAAACAAGAAGTTATTAATATAAATAATAAGCCCACTTTCCTCAACATGGGTGCAATTAATTTTTAAATAATTTCTTAAAAGCTGAGTTGGTAGGTTAGACTTCCCTTTGAAAGTCAGTTGACGTTGACTTTAGAAATGAAACCAGACACATATTCAACAGTAGTAGAGGAGAAAATGGGAATTCGAGGCAACGGCTTCTGGCGCGGAGTGTCGGATCTGTTCATGCTCTGACATTCCGGTCGGCCGGTGGCCATCCTGAATCCAAGTGACCTTGACCTTTAACCTTGACCGCGGTTGTCTTAGACTATTGAACTTGGTAACCTTTTACCCTAAAAAATTCGAAAAAAATATTCGGAAATATTTATAAAATAATTTATTTAAAATCATAAAAAATTATTTTTAAAACTATTAAAAAATTATTTTTAAAACCATTCAAAATTATTTAAAAAGCTATTTTAAAAACTTGCATTTCCAAAGCCCCTCATTCATTGCCTCCACCACCCCTAAAAAATACTTATTCTATCGTGTGCATCCTTCTTGACTTTTTTTTTCGTTTGTCATTTGTTTATTCGTTGCTGGAGGACATCATCTGGGTTTTATTCGTTTGTCATTTGTTTATACATTGCTGGAGGACGCCATATCGGATTTCATACGTTTTCATAACCTAGGTGGCGCTAGTGTATTAATTTACCCGCAAGGCGGCAGTCATATTTGTTTATGTTTTTAATNCTAGTGTATTAATTTACCCGCAAGGCGGCAGTCATATTTGTTTATGTTTTTAATGTATAGGTGCACTGTCGGCGCCCTGCATATTAGATTCTATTGTCAACACACAGTTGACGTTAATTTCTCGAATAGGCTGCCTGCTATCGACCTGTACCGAATGGTGGCATTTAATATTCCTGCAAAGTACGTAAACTGTAATGTTTTTTTAAAATGTTAAATGCTAGCATTTTTACTAAAAATAATTTTTATATAAAGTGGGGGTATTTTAAAATAAATAAGACATAACATATATTTTTTACTCAAAATTAATTCAGTAAAGTACGCCATGAGAAATACACTGGAGAGCCAAAAATATGGTATAGGCGTGCGTATGCAAATAACAGAGGTATGGAACCAATAAGAGTAACGCGATGCGGTTGGNGCCAAAAATATGGTATAGGCGTGCGTATGCAAATAACAGAGGTATGGAACCAATAAGAGTAACGCGATGCGGTTGGCATCGACTATATAAGACAACCAGCGTCTGGTAAAGTTGCTAGATCGGTTACTGCTGCTACAATAGCAGGTTATCAAGATTTAAGTGAGTTTGAACGTGGTGTTATAGTCGGCGCACGAGAGATGGGACATAGCATCTCCGAGGTAGCGATAAAATCAGGATTTTCGTGTACGACCATTTCACGAGTGTACCGTGAATATCGGGAATCCGGTAAAACATCAAATCTTTGACATCGCTGTGGCTGGAAAAAGATAGTGAACAAACGGGAGAGATGATGACTGACGAGAATCATTAAACGTGACAGACGTGCAACCCTTTCTCAAATTGGCGAAAATTTCAATGCTGGGGCATCAACAAGTGCCGGCGTGCGAACTATTCAACGGACCATCATTGGTATGGGCTTTCTGAGCCGAAGGTCCACTCGTGTACCGTTGTTGACTGTACGACACAAAACTTAACGCCTCGCCTGGGCCCACCAACACCGCCATTGGACTGTTAATGACTGAAAACACGTTGCCTGGTCTGACGAGTCTAATTTCCAATTGTATCGGGTGGATGGACATTTACGGATATGGAGACATCCTCATGAATCCATGGACCCTACATGTCAACAGGGGAATGTTCAAGCTGGTGGAGGCTCTG
Source organism: Clitarchus hookeri (assembly GCA_002778355.1). Lineage (NCBI taxonomy): Eukaryota > Metazoa > Arthropoda > Insecta > Phasmatodea > Phasmatidae > Clitarchus > Clitarchus hookeri. Next base: position 274,413 of record NQII01004557.1, read on the forward strand.
TCATGGTATGGGGCGTGTGCAGTTGGCGTGAAATGGGACCCCTGATATGTCTAGATATGACTATGACAGGTGATAGATACGTAAGCATCCTGTCCGATCACCTGCACCCATTCATGCCTATTGTGCATTCCGACGGACGTGGACAATTCCAGCAGGACAATGCGACACCCCACACGTCGAAAGTTACTACCGAGTGGCTCCAAGAACACTATTCTGACTTTAGACACTTCCATTGGTCACCTAAATCACCAGACATGAACATTAGTGAGCATATCTGGAATGCCTTGCAACGTGCTGTTCAGAAGAGATCTCCACCACCTCGCACTCTTATGGCTTTTTGGACTGCCCTGCAGGATTCATGGTGTGAATTGCCTCCTGCATACCTTCAGACATTACTCGATTCCATGCCACGTCATCTTGCGGCACTTCTGCGTGCTCGCGGGGGCCCTACACGATATTAGGCAGGTGTACCAGTTATTTGGCTCTTTAGTGTACATATACACATGTTAAATTTATCTTTTACACTTTGTTTTGTGTATTCCAAGGCTCTGTTCTCCAGTGAATCCTGATTTCCGTGCGTAATCAGTTTAATGCTTAAAAACACTGTTTGTAGACATTATAATTGTACCCATGCGAAGTAATCTGCGATCGCACCAGTCTTGAGAATTTTTTTATGTAACAATAAAGTGAAATATTCTTAGTTTCGTCCATTATCATCAGAAAATCGATATGTTCAGGTTTCCCGTTCTTAGTCACACGTGTTGGCACCACTTTTCCGCTAGCATTCAGCGAATACACAGTTACAGACTCACCAGGGTTGATGTTTTCAAAGACCCTTATTATCTGTGGAGGATTCAGAAAATCCAGTTCGCTAAAATCAAACATTTCTTCCACATCAGTATACCTCTTGTCCACGCGCTGCGGATGCGATGTCATAACAACCTTGACCTTGACATTTGGCAGTGACTCCCGGAGACCTCTGACCTTCACCCCGGGGACCTTAGATCCAAAAATAAAGACAACAATTTTTTTAATAATTTATAAAAATATACATGTATTAAATTTATATAAAAGTGTTAAAAAATTATTAAAAAATTTATTTAAAAATTATTAACTAATTAATAAAAAAAAATTCCGTAGGTTTCCCACATAGCCTCTTCACTAATTCTCATACCACTATCTTGGTAGGTGCAGTCCACCATATTGGTAGGAGTCACATCCACCGTCCGCCATTTTGGTCTGTGCAGTCCGCAACCAAGGTAGTGATGTCCGCCATATTGGTAGGCGTAGAACCATCGTCCGCCATCGTGGTAGGTGCAGCCGTCTGCAATTTTGGTCCGTGCAGTCCGCAATATTGGCAAGTGCAGCCGTCCGCCANGCCATCGTGGTAGGTGCAGCCGTCTGCAATTTTGGTCCGTGCAGTCCGCAATATTGGCAAGTGCAGCCGTCCGCCATATTGGTAGGTGCAGTACGCCATATTGGTAGGCGTCACAGCCACCGTTCGCCATCTTGGTTTTTCGCTTGTCAATTGTTTATACAACACTGAAACTTGTCTTTCAAATTAATTCAATCACCATTTTATTTTCTTCGTTTGTCATTTGTTTAACATTGCTGGTGCTATCCATAGCACCACGCCCAGCAGACGACTGAGCCTCTCCACTCCCCTTCCAGTATATTTTATTGACCAAATGCCTCACCCCTGATTCTCATTGGCTAATTTCCCACCCCTTTCCAATATATTTAATTACTACACCAAAGTTTCTCATTGGCTAATTACTCGGGTGTTTTCGGAAACCTTCGTTCGACCAATTAGTCGGGTACACTCCACCCCTGTTTCTCATTGCCCAATTGCCACACCCCCATCACCACCTCCACCAATTACTCCCCTTCATTCGACCAATTAGTCGGCAGGACTCCACCCCANATTGCCACACCCCCATCACCACCTCCACCAATTACTCCCCTTCATTCGACCAATTAGTCGGCAGGACTCCACCCCACCCCTGTTTCTCATTGGCTAACCTTGTCCCGCGACAGTATCTTGCATTGGGTAATTGCTCGTGCGTTTTCGGAAACCTTCTTTCCTACCAGTCGACGGCCTGCTTTAATCGAGAGAGCGGAATATTTTCTCCCCTTAAAAACTCTTTATAAGACGCACCCTGAGCCCTGTCAGGAAATCAGACATTTTTCTCGCTCTTAAAAATCTACGCGTGTATTCCGAGCGGCCATAAATTCATTTCGGTCATTTTGGCATTTGGTAGGGTGCGCTCGCTTAGTGTAATGGACAAATGGGACGACTANATTGCCACACCCCCATCACCACCTCCACCAATTACTCCCCTTCATTCGACCAATTAGTCGGCAGGACTCCACCCCCACCCCTGTTTCTCATTGGCTAACCTTGTCCCGCGACAGTATCTTGCATTGGGTAATTGCTCGTGCGTTTTCGGAAACCTTCTTTCCTACCAATCGACGGCCTGCTTTAATCGAGAGAGCGGAATATTTTCTCCCCTTAAAAACTCTTTATAAGACGCACCCTGAGCCCTGTCAGGAAATCAGACATTTTTCTCGCTCTTAAAAATCTACGCGTGTATTCCGAGCAGNTAATCGAGAGAGCGGAATATTTTCTCCCCTTAAAAACTCTTTATAAGACGCACCCTGAGCCCTGTCAGGAAATCAGACATTTTTCTCGCTCTTAAAAATCTACGCGTGTATTCCGAGCGGCCATAAATTCATTTCGGTCATTTTGGCATTTGGTAGGGTGCGCTCGCTTAGTGTAATGGACAAATGGGACGACTAACCGTACCTACCGAAAGAATATCTCGTGGTATACGCACATTACGAAATTTCCACAGTATGCTGGCCTACCTGTAGCAGGGCGAAGACGTACGCAACTGCCTCCCGTGCAAGGAGTGTTTCGAGGGCTGCAATACCTCGGTTCCCGACACGTCGCATCGCAGGGATTGGTGCAAGGCCTACCGAGCAGCACTCGTGACGTCTGCGCCCGTGAAAGGCAACTTCCCCGTTTAAGACGCCCTCCCTGNCCTCACCGTAGAAAACGCCCTCCCAGTTGAAGACGCCATCACCGTAGAAGAAGACGTCAACGTGCAAGTTATCTACTTGCGAGCTGTCCCGTGAAAGATGTTACCCTTCAAGAAATTTACTGGCAAGCACTACACGGCGTGGAAACAAACCCAGAACACAGGTGCCCGATGTGTATGGACCTCAACAAAGATTTTAATGAATTTGTAAAAAAAATTTGAAACTCGGTGTGTGCATGGAAAAATAACTTTTTTTTATATATCAAAAAACCCTCTTGTGAAAACAAAAATGTTTTGCAATATCCAAGGTTTTAGCTCATTGGACTCGTACACTATCAAGCGGATTGCCATCATGTGNAAACAAAAATGTTTTGCAATATCCAAGGTTTTAGCTCATTGGACTCGTACACTATCAAGCGGATTGCCATCATGTACAGTGACGACGGCGAGAAAACCAAAGTTTTCACTTTTTTTAACACCGTGTCAATGGCAGCACCTCGACCTCAGCATNAAACAAAAATGTTTTGCAATATCCAAGGTTTTAGCTCATTGGACTCGTACACTATCAAGCGGATTGCCATCATGTGCAGTGACGACGGCGAGAAAACCAAAGTTTTCACTTTTTTTAACACCGTGTCAATGGCAGCACCTCGACCTCAGCATNCAGTGACGACGGCGAGAAAACCAAAGTTTTCACTTTTTTTAACACCGTGTCAATGGCAGCACCTCGACCTCAGCATGCAACAGACTTACCGCCTACAGACGTACGAAACGCACGGACTAAGGTGGGACGAGGCGAATATTCCGTACGAGAAAATTCCAGTATTGCTAGAATCTGCCATAATTCTCTTATACCCCGTGTATATGTATGGAAGTCACCAAGAGTAGTCGATTCGCAATGCATGCCCCATCGGAACGAACTTTGTAGAACTTCACAAGCATTGCCGCTGGCCGCAGTTTCGACAGCTCGTCGAGACGCNTGCCCCATCGGAACGAACTTTGTAGAACTTCACAAGCATTGCCGCTGGCCGCAGTTTCGACAGCTCGTCGAGACGTACGTCACAATACTTAAATATTGCAAGAATCAAAGGTATTACTGTGCCCCGTACAACGCCGAAGCCCTACGATTGTAGAGTTACGATAACCCGTGGTACATTAAAAAAAAGACTAAGAGGAACCCATTGAACATAAAAATAATATTACGTCTGTAATGCCATCCAAGAATCGGAGAATAAACACGTATAAAAAGTATTCCTTGTATTATGGAGACTAACAATAATAATATTGTAATGTGTGTGCATAAATAAATGTGTTTAAAACAATATATAGATGTTTACTTTATCTCGAGGCATGTCATGCTTACGTGAGTTCGAAAAGAAAAAAACACTGTTACTTCAGAAAAAATATTTAGTACATCAGTTTTGTTATAATTTAAAGAAAAATATTCAATGAGACTCCAGCCGCCACTTACATATATATATATATATATTTAACGTGTACGAATATAATTATTTCAAATGTAAATTAAGAATTTTGGAAAACATCACGTGTCGTGTACGGAAGCGTTATACTGCTTTCTATAAAGTAATCATGCCTCGAAACCCCCCCCCCCAAAAACCATAGTTACAACCACTTCACTACCCCTCATGCTACGCGATACGCACAGTGAAGGATTCCATGCATTCACCCTAACACAGGCATAGACGCTCATCATTAAAAACATTTCCTCCCAAGTTTAAATTCATTACATTAGGAAATTTAGGCAGCGGAGAAAAAATACCAATATGGTTACCCCACATGCGGCGATTTTTCAAGAACTCATTATCAGCATTTAAAATTATTTATACGCATAAATAAAACACATGTAGTAAGTTTTACAGGGAAAAATTATAACCGTGAGGAGACGCTCGCGTAAAGGCACACCCACCACAAGTACAAAATGATAAAAAACAATTACTATTGGCAAACAAATTTCAATATTTTCATACATTCGTGTGTGCTCGCTCCATTAAGAGGTATATCTCGTCAGCGGTAAAATAATCTTACTATCACCCGTAGAGTCACACGACACTGCTACATGACTTTAGCCAAATGAAAAGTGACATGCGAACATGTGTATGTAAATTTGTGCGTCCTCTAACCATGCAGGTAAAAAATTATTCACTCATTATGAATTACGCAAACTAAAGCATAGTTTAATTCCCGAGATACTCGTCCACAATACCGATTTATACACTCAAGAGCCAAAAAAACGGGTACACCTGCCTAATATCGTGTAGGGCCCCCGCGAGCACGCAGAAGTGCCGCAAGACGACGTGGCGTGGACTCGACTAATGTCTGAAGATATGTAGGAGGCATTGAAATCTGCGCCAATTTGAGAAAGGGTTGCACGTCTGTCACGTTTAATGATTCTCGACTGTCGTTGTTTGTACCGTTAGTTCACGATCTTTTTCCGGCCGCAGCGATGTCGAAGATTTGATGTTTTACCCGATTCCCGATATTCACGTGAAATGGTCTTACGCGAACATCCACATTTTATAGCTACCTCGGAGATGCTATGTCCCATCTCTCGTGCGCCGACTTTAAGACCACGTTCAAACGCATTTAAATTTTGATAACCTTCCTGTGTATCAGCAGTAACCGATCTAGCAACTTTGCCAGACGCCTGTTGTCTTATACACAGAGGTGACAAAAGTCATAGGATAGCAATATGCAAATATACAGATGGCAGTAATATCGCGTACAAAATGTATAAATGGGCAGGGCATTGGTTGGGTTTTCATTTGTATTCAAGTGATTCATATGAAAAGATTTCTGACGTGATTATGGCAGCACGACGGGAATTAACAGACTTTGAACGCGGAATGGTAGTTGGAGCTAGAAGCATGGGACATTCCATTTCGGAAATGGTTAGGGAATTCAACATTCCAAGATCCACAGTGTCAAGAGTGTGCCAAAAATACCTAATTTCAGGCATATCCTCCCACCATGGACAACGCAGTGGCCGACCGCCTGCACTTAATGACCGATACCAACGACATGTGCTCAGAATTGTCAGTGTTAACAGACAAGCAACACCGCGTGAAATAACCGCAGGAATCAATGTGGTACGTACGACGGACGTGTCCGTTAGGACAGTGCGGCGTATTTTGGCTGTACTGAGCTATGCCAGCAGAAGACCGACTCAAGTGCCTTTACTAACAGGACGACATCGCCTGCAAAGTCTGTTCTGGGCTCGTGACCATATCGGTTGGACCCTAGACGACTGGAAAACCGTGGTTTGGTCAGATGAGTCCCGATTTCAGTTGGTAAGAGCTGATGGTAGGGTTCGAGTGTGGCGCAGACCCCACGAATCCATGGACCCAAGTTGTTAACAAGAAACTGTGCAAGCTTATGGTGGCTCCGTAATGGTGTGGGCCGTTTTTACATGGAACGGACTGGGTCCTCTGGTCCAACTGAACTGATCATTGACTGGAAAGGGTTATGTTCAGCTACTTGGAGACCACTTGCAGCCATTCATGGACTTCATGCACCCAAATATCGATGGAATTTTTATGAATGACAATGCGCCATGTCACCGGGCTACAACTGTTCGCGATTGGTTTGAAGTATATAGGCGTATGCGTAAGTGTATAGGTGCTGCCGACCGCATAGCGTTACTCTTATTGGTTCCATACCTATGTTATTTGCATACGCACGCCTATACCATTTTTTTTGGCTCTTTAGTGTACAACAATACGAATTCCAGCAAAGAAATGCTCATGCAGCTCTCATTCACCACCCTTCAACCTCGTCGAGATATAAGGAAATACTTAACTAGTGCGAAAAAATTAGAGCATACTGCAGCCAGTGCATTTCGGCGANAATTACAGCATACTGCAGCCAGTGCATTTCGGCGACCTTAAAATTTTAGAGGTATGTTAATCCCTTTCGAAAGTGGACAATTAATTCTATGTGCAATTTTGTAAATAAATTCTGGATCGAACTCCACCAGTGTGTTTTTTTCGTATTAAAAATTTAATGTGAAATTGTTTATTGTTCCGACGAAACCAAAGGTATTTTAAACGCTGTTAAACTAAGAAATAAGGGGGAAAAAACGATAATTCTCCACATGCTCATACGTCACACATGCACACACTTCCTCAGATACAGAACCCGAAATATCCCAATTGCAGGCGAGATTGATAGACGCATTAAAAAACTATTAAGACAAAGGCATATTTAGAGAAGTATTCACGAGTCCCATTAGAAAAGTAAACGAGAGACACGTTCAGTCGTAATTTGAGCTCGCGCACACGGCCAGCCGCGCTGCACCAGGAGTTGATTGGACTTTGCCCTAGCGCACTGACCGCCGGGGGGAAACTTGTCGCTCCAGTAGCTTGCTTTATTTCTCCAAGTCAACATTAATTCTTAGGGTAATAAACACAGATATCTGCAGGCACAAGTCAACACCAGTCATGAACCATGTTCAAGAGGACCCGAGTTCAACATTCGACTCGTTCGTCCCAAATATATATTTTAAAATTCACTCCAGGTGAATGCCGGGAATGTTTTCTGTAGAGTCCTTAAATGCCCTTGCTTGCCCTAGTAACTAGGTCCGTATCGAAATAGTAAAAAAATTTACTGTTACTATTAGATAAGTTCCCACACCACCTAGATAATGTAACTCACGATACTATTTTACGAGAATCTAATACATTCATGAATATAAAAGATTTGTATGTGTTCATTATTAGAGGAAGGGGGTTGCAACAATTCCTCTCACATCGAATCCGCAGCATCAGGCTTTCAGAATCACGAGCCAGCCACGTTTCAAAGACGAAACACACAAAAAAATTACCCCCCCCCTCCCCGTGATGCAGAAAAATGTGTATGTATTAAGTTAATAAAAATTACTATATTAAGCACAAAGGTTTATTTGGTATCAGCAACTCCTTGAATATTTCAGGCATACCGAGGTACCATTTTGCATTTTACAGGTTTTAAAGCTACCATTTCACACACGATGCGTTGTTGGCCAGTCTGATAACTCTAAGAATATATACCGAATCGGGTAATTTTTATTATCATCTTCGAAATCCAATGATGACACCTTTCAACGACTCCGCTGATGTATATACTTTGAAATATTTACACGCCCACGTACCTAGTGGTCAATTAATGTTAATCCGTTTTGGAGGAAAAATTATAACAGAATATTCGACTCGCTCACATCTGCAAATACTAGTGTAAACCACCTTTCATGAATAACATATTTATCCGTTGTTGCGATGGGAAAACCTAAAGCATTTTTGCACCGGTTTTATTTATATATTATTATAAATATATATATACACACACACGTGCGTGCATGAAACCAAATTAAGGTATGAGAGAACTGGCCACCTATTACAGAAATAGGGGGAAAAAAATTGCCCAGTTACTAACTTTAGAGAAAATACACTTCGTGCCCCGAACAGTGCTACATATACATATTTCCGAATCAAAGCGATATTCTGAGATGAATAAAACCCAGTATTTTAAGTTGTATTAAAATTGAACCTTCCGAGGAAACGTTTGTGTTCACACACCAAATACCTGACAATTGAAAAAATAAAAAAAATAAAAAATACAGTCTACTAGTATTTTTTTTTAAATTACAGATTACGCGTCATATTATCAGAGCTAAATACCGTTAGTAAAATAATGCCCAGTTCTTTATGAACCTGAAGAGATACATACGCATGTTGGCAATATTTCAGCCCACGCTTTACAGTGTATCACATGGACATACGAACGATAAATATTCGAAAGGTCAGAAGCGAGAGCTAAATCACCCATTATTGGCGTTAATTTTTGCGATAAACTTTGTGTACGTCCTTCATGCCCAGAAAGAGTCCTGATGTTTGCTAGCATACTTGCGCTCTATCAGTCCCTAGTGTTGCCATGAAGATACAAAATCTCATATGATGCAAGTTCACAAAAACAAATATTAAAAATACTCATGAGATTTATTACCCATGTAAATTAAAAAAACTATCAGGCTGCAGGATATATAACTAAGGTCAGAAGGCCTACTGAAGTCTACGAAAATTTGAAGATTTGGGACACATCAGTTCAGGCTCCCCATCGTAAACGACCCCCCAACCCATTTTGCAACGATGACCTCTTCCACGGTGCCACATAAGGAGAACCGCAGCGGCTAGAATTCTCATTTCCCATCCTTCAAAAACATACCCCATTCCTCAAAAGTAATCCTTCCACAGTTCATTTGATTGCCAAACAAAACTCAGCCGACTTAAACAACCCGATAAAGGCATTATACTTCAGATTGAACCATATTACTGCTACCGCACTTTCTCGCTCATTTTTTATAATATAAAACAGACTCTTCCAATTCAAATTTACACACCACTGAACTAATAAGTTTTTCATAAAGCAGTAGGGTAAGTTTCAAGATATTAAAAGTGCACAACAACAAGCATATCTTCCTCACCGACGTTTAGGTCGGTGAAGAAGTTCAAGTGTCCCGAAAAATTCTGCCGGACATCGCCAAGTCCATCACGGGTGATAATGTTGGCTACGGCATCAATAAAGTTTTCCACATGCACGAAAATACAGGTGCGACCCCTGCCGGGAATCGAACCTAGCTCACCTTGATGTGAGGCGTGCGCTCTGGTAGCTGTGCTACTGTTGTCGAGAGGATGGTGTGAAATATTGAGCGTGTCCGGTCCTGTGTCGGTGCAAAAGAATCATTATAGAAAGGATGCCTGATCTCCACCGCCACGTTTCGTGGTTCTCTGGGATGGTGGTTATCGCAGTGTTTGCAGAACAGTTTGCAAATATTTATGCTTCGGGAATAGGGTTTGCATTTTTTCTGTCGTCATTTTAATGGAATAATGAATTACTTTATCTCTGGTGAGGGATTGAGGTGCGATGTGAGAACTTTTACTTGCGTAAGCATGGGCTCGTTTTCGCCCTAGGGCGCAAGGAGCCCAAGGAGTTATTAAACATGAGGATGTGCCTGAACGTAATCGCCGTGTTTCAAAAACCGATTTGATGCATATTTACAATCATATATTCATGATCTGATCGTGATCTCTGTTATAACTGACAGTAAGGTTTTCATATGAGATTTTTTTGCATGTATTCAAAGTGATGTTTTTCCATCGTGAGTGCTATGGACAGCAGCAGTTTCCCGAGTCGATACACATCAGGGTTCAGAGGCTATTTTTGTATGACATGCTCCCCCGTCAATACCCCTGCTAAACACAGTCGAGCGACGCCGCTCGCTTTGTGCTGTGAGAATATTCCGTAAATAAGTGAGTCATACCTGAGTGATTTTTTTCTTAAGTATCTTCAGTGTACACGAGATTGCGTTCTGGCTCGAAGAGTTGCGAAACATGGAACTGCCATGGATACGATAATTAAGAAAGTGTTGTAGGTGAAAACGGTAGCAATTTTTTCGACGATCTGACAAATTTTCTTACCGGCTTTGCTGAAAAAAAGTGATGAGAAGAATGCAGAAGACGAGAATAATACTGATTACATATTTCCTGACCCCATTAAACTTGTTGATTGACTCAGACATTTGATTGCCATGCGCTGTAAGGATATATCTTCAATCATCGGAGCACTTAAGTAAAGGATGTACATCGATTGAAAACATTGTGGATTATCTATCCATCATCTGCTAAATTAAGAGAAATACAAAGATTGAATGAATGGAAAAAGTAGGATAATATATTTATGTGCTCTTAGTTGTACACTAATAACTTAAACCTTACCCTACTGCTTTCTGAAAAACTTATTATTTCAGTGGTGTATAAAATAGAATGTAAGAATCTGTTTAAAGTTAAAATTGAGGGAGAAAGTTCGGCAGGGGAAATATGGTTCAATCTGAAGTATAATGTCTTTTTAAGGCTGTTTAAGTCGGCTGAGTGTTGGTTGAAAAAACAAATGATCTGAAGAAGGAATGTATTTGAGGAATGAGGAATGTTTCTGAGGAATGAGGCCTGTTGTTGAGGAATGAGGAATGTTTCTGAGGAATAAGGTATGTTGTTGAGGAATATTTTTGAGGAAATAAGGATAGTTTCTGAGGAATGACGTATGTTGTAGAGGAATGTTTTTTGAGGAAACAGGTATGTTTTTNTGAGGAATGACGTATGTTGTAGAGGAATGTTTTTTGAGGAAACAGGTATGTTTTTGAGGAATAAGAGATGTTAATGAGGAATATTTCTGAAAAATAAAGACTTTTTTTGATGAATATTTTTAGGAATGAGGAGTGTTTTTGAGGAATGTTATTGAGGAATGAAAGGGTGAAAATCTAGGAGCGACCCTGCCAGGAATCGAATCTGTCTCGTCGTGTTGGGGCGAAGAGGTCGAGTGAAGAACGGGCTGCTGTTGAGGTGAACCTCCTGTGCGGAAACGTGTGTACAAAAGAAAGGATGCTGTGAGCTTACACGTGATGGGAAACGAGAACTCTAGCCGCTGTATCCCCCTCTTATGTGACACCGTGGAAGAGGTCATCGTTTCAAAATGGGCATGGGGTGCCNTCTTAGGTTTACCCGTCACAACAAGGGAGAAATATTTTATTCATGTAATGAGGTTTACACTCGTATTTGCAGGTGTGAGCGGGTCGAATATTCTGTTATATTTTTTCCTCCCAAATGGTTTAACACTAATTGACTACTGTGTACGTGGGCGTGGAAATATTTCAAAGTATATACATCAGCTGATAAAATGAGTCGCCTTTGGATTAAAAAGATAATAATAATTGCTCGATTCGGTTTATATTTTTAAAGTTATCAGACTGGCCAACAACGCATCGTGTGCGAACTAGTAGCTTTAAATACCTGTAAAATGCAAAATGGTATTTTGGTTTGCCTAAAATATGCAAGGAGTTGCTGATACCAAATATAAATTTATTCTCAATAAAGTGATTATTTCTTAAGTAATACGTACACATTTGTCTGCATTACGTGTTGCAATTTATTTTTTGTTTCTCGTCCTTGAAACGTGGCTGACTCGTGATTCTGAAAGCCCGATACTGCGGATTCTATGTGGGAGAAAATGGCGCCAATCCCTTCCTCTTATAATTAACACATATAAATTATTTTTATTCGTGACTCTATTTGATTATCGTAAAATAGAAGCTTGAGTTTACATTATCTAGGTGTTGTGGAATCTAAAATAATAATAAAAGTTAATTTCGTACTATTTTGATACGGAGCGAGATGCTAGGGCAAGTGGGAACAAGTAGGTCTCGACAAAGAATTCATCCCGGCATTCACCTGGTCCGAAGGAGTCGAGAATCGAACACGGGTCCTCTCGAACATGGGTCTTGCCTGGTGTTGACTTGTGCGTGCAGATATATGTGTTTATTATCCTACAAATTAAAGTTGGCTTGTGTGAGAAATAAAACAAGCAACTGGAGCGACAAGCCTCCTCCCGGCGGTCAGTGCGCTAGGGCAAAGTCCAATTCAACACCTAGCGCAGCGCGGCGGGCCGTGTGCGCGAGCTCAGATTACGACTGCACGTGCCTCTCTTTTGCTTCTGTAATGGGACTCGTGACCACTTCTTTAAGTAAACTTTTGTCTTAATATTTTTTTAATGCGTCTATGAGTCTCGCCTGCAAATGGGACATTTCGGGTTCTGTGTGTGTGTGTGTGTGTGTGTGTGTGTTTGACGTATGGGGAAGTGGAGAATGATCGATTTTTCCCTTATTCCTGAGTTTTATTGCGCCACAAATTATCTTTGGTTTCACCGGAATTAATAAAAAATTTCACATTTGATTTTTATACAAAATAAAGGACAAAGTTGGATTTCGAGCCAGAGTTTATTTACAAAAAAATTGTTTATAGAATTAATTTTCTATATTCGGAAAGGATTAACATAANGAATTAATTTTCTATATTCGGAAATACTCTAAAATATAATGGTCTCTGTAATGCAGTAATTTTTTTCTCTCGCGTGAAGTCTTTCCTTATATGTTTCAACGAGGTTGAAGTGTGGTTGAATGAGAGTTGTATGAGCGTACCTTTGCTGGGATTCGTATTGTGGCATATATCTGCATCATATACCAGCATATCGGGTATTAAACTATGTTTTATTTCGCGTAATTAGTAAAGAGTGAATTCTTTTGACACCTGCTGGATTAGAGGACGCACACATTTACATGCACATGTTTGCATGTCACTTTTCATTCGGCTTAAGTCACGTAGCAGTGTCGTGCGACTCTGCAGGCGATAGTAAGGGCGTTTTACCGCCGATCAGATATACCTCTTTAATGAAGCGAGTGCACACGAATGTATGGAAATACAGAAATTGGTTTGCCAAAGGTAACTGTTATTTATGATTTAGTTTTTTACGCCACAGTCTTCTCTCGCGGTATAATTTTTTCCCTGCAAACTTGCTATATGTGTATTATGTATGCGTATAAAGAGATTTATGTGCTGTCAATGGGTGCAAGAAAAATTTCCGCACGTCGAGTAACCATATTGGTATATTTTTCACGTTTCATAATATCCTAATGTACTGATTTTAAACTTGGGAGAGGAAATGTTTTTAATGATGAGCGTCTATGCCTGTGTTTGTGGGAATGCACGGGATCCTACACTGTGTGTATCGAAAACCCTGAGGTGTAGCGAAGTGGTATTAACTCTGTTTTCGGGTTTTTCGGGCAATGATTACTTTATAGAAAGCAGTACAACACTTCCGTGCACGACTCATGATGTTTTCTAAAATTCTTAATTTACCTTTTGAATAATTATATCCGTACACGTAAAATATATATAGGCCTACGTTATGTTAGTGGCGACTAGTGTCTCGTTGAATATTTTTTCTTTAAAATATTACAAAACTTTTGTACTAAATATAAAATCTTCTTTAAATTATAACAAAACTGATATTTTAAATATTTTTTCTTTACCAAAATAATTTTTTTTAAAACTCGCGTGAGCAGGACATAACTTGAGATAAAATAAAAACCTGTACATTTTTTAAACACATTTATTTGTGCACACGTATTACAATATTGTTATTATTATTCTGCATAATATAAGGAGTACTTTTTTTACAAGTGTTCCTTCTCTGAGTCTTGAAGGGCATTGCACACGTAATATTTTTTTTTATGTGCAATGGGTTCCTCGTAGTCTTTATTTTTAATGTCCCACCGGTTATCATAACTCCACAATCGTAGGGCTTCGGCGCGGGGCACAGTAATATCTTTAATTTTGCAACTGTGAACTCTTGTGATATTCGTCTCAATGAGCTGCCGAAATGGCGGGTAGCGTCAATGCTTGTGAAGGTCTACAAAGTTCGATCCGATGGGGCACGCACTGCGAATCACCGAATCTTAGCTTCTTCCAAACACATACACAGGATAATAGGAAATTGTGGCAGAGTTCAGTATTGCCGCAATTTCCTTGTACGGAATATTCCCCTCGTCCCATCTTAGTCCGTGCGTTTCGTACGTCTGTAGGCGGTATATCTGTAGGCGGTACGTCAGTTGTATGGTGCGGTCGAGGTGCTGCCATGGCTACGGCAGTAAAAACTATAGTTTTCTCGTCTTCGTCTTTGTACGAGATTAAAATCTGCTTGACGGCGTACGAGTCCAACGAGCGAAAACCTTGGATTTTGTAAAACATTTTTTTTCAACAGTGATGTTTTTTTTTGTTATATAAAAAAAATAGGTTTCCATGTACACACCGAGTCTGAAATTTTTTTTTAATAAAGTCATCTAAAACTTCGTCGAGACACATCGGGTACCTGTGTTCTGGGTTGGTTTCCACGCCGGGTAGTGCTTGCCAGTAAATGCATCTTGAAGTGGAGCATCTTTCTCGGGTACATCTTGCGAGTAGATAACTTGCACGCGGGCGTCGTCTTCAACGGGGAAATCGTCTTCCATGGGCGCAGACGTCGCGAGGGCTGCTCAGCGGGCCTTGCACCAACCCCTGCGATGCGGCGTATCGGGAACCGAGGTGGTGCAGCCCTCGAAACACTCCTTGCTCGGGAGGCAGTCCTGTATGTTTTCGTCCTACTGCAGGTAGGCCGGTAAATACTTGTATACCGTTGAAATTTCGTAACGTGCGTAGACCAGGAGAAATTCTTTTGGCAGGTACGATAACTCGTCCCATTTGTCCAAGACACTAAGCGAGCGCACCATTCCAAATGCCAAAATGGCCGAAAGGATTTTATGGCCACTCGGACAACACGCGTACATTTCTAGGACCGAGAAATATGACTGATTTACTGAGGGGGCACAGGGTGCGTATTATAAAGAGTTTTTAGGGGGAAAAATAGTCCGCCCTCGCGATTAAAGTAGGCTGCCGATTGGCTGGAATGAAGGTTTCCGAAAACGCACGAGAAATTAGCCAATCCAAAAGATTGTCACGTGACATGGTTTTCCAATGAGAATCAGGGGTGGCGGTGGAGGCCTGCCAACTAATTGGTCGAACAAAGGTGAGTAATTGGTGGAGGGGGTAATAGGGTTGTGGCAATTAGGCAATGAGTAAAAGGGGTGATGGGAAAGAGACTAATTTGTTGAAAGAAGATTTCCGAAAACACCCGAATAATTGGGTGAAGTAATTAAATATATTGGAAGGTGGTGGGCAATTAGCCAACAAGAATTAGGGGTGGTGTAATTGGTAAATTAAATATATTGGAAAAAGGGAGTGGGTGGGGTCAGTTGCCTTCTGGGCGTGGTGCTGGGGACAGCACCAGCAAAGGAAAACAAATTACAAACGAATAAACCAAGATGGTGGTTGAAAGAAGGTGAGATACGATCTCCAGTACTATATAAACATATGACAAACCAAAAAACCAGATGGCGGACGTTGGTTGTGACGCCAACTAAGATGGCGGATTGCACCGACCAAGATGGCAGACTACTGCACCTACCAATATGGCGGACTGCACCGGCCAAAATGGAAGATAGCTGCACCTACCGCGATGGGCAGATGGTGGCTGTGATGCCTACCATAATGGCGAACTGCACCTACCAAATTTAAGGACTGCACCGACCAAAATGGCGGACGGTAGCTGTGACGCCTACCAAGAAGGTGATCTGCATCTACCAAGATGGTGGAATGAGTATGAAAGAAGAGGGTGTGGGGAATCTCCAATAATTTAAGTTTTTTAAATATAGATTTTAAGCAATTTTCTAAATTTTTTAAAAATATATTTTTAATATAGATTTTTTAAATTTTTTGAAAATTTTTAGATTAATGTGCACTGGGGTCAATGTCAAAGGTCTCCAGGGTCAAGGTCAAGTGGCAAGATCAAAGTCACATGTATCCAAGATGACCGCTGGCAGACCGGAATGACTGATCACGAACAGCTACGATGCTTTGTTTCCAGGTCCCGATGTGCCAAAATCCCCATAATCTTTCTACTCACGTTTGTGATTGATAAAGGCCGGAATGTCAACATATATATAGTAAGCTTTGAATGTCCATCCTCTATGTTTCTTGGATAGAAGCCCCTTGCACATATTTATATGCACCCTTATATCATCCATCCGTAAAATCGACACACCACCACACTTCGAACACCTGTGCATTCTTTGGGTGGGGTTCTTTGTATTACCATACCTCTCATATAGACGGGCACTGCTGCTGCTCGTGAAGGTCTCTTCATAGAAGCGGCACTTATAATCTAGGAATGGTTCATCAGAGGTGGTTGACCATACAGTTGTCGCTGGAACAGAGGTCGATGGTCCTGTAAGCGAGGCATTTGTCACTGCTGAAGAACTGGATGGCACTTCTGCAGCCACTGTGCCAAACATTCCCGAAGACCCTGGAAATTCCGGTAGATTCATAGGTGCATTAGCTGAAGAGGTAGGTGATATGACTGAAGAGGAAGAAGATAATAACCAAGAAGTCAGTGGTATGGGCCAAGAAGTTGATGGTGGCATTGGTACCATGCCCATAGCAGATGACAGCGGTGCTGCTGTAGGCAGCCCATCCGAAGAGGTCGATGGCGATGCTACTATAGACATGCTGTTCTAAGAAGTCGACAACACTGCTGGTACCATTCCCGAAGAAGTCGATGGCACTACTGTCGATACCATTAGCTCTGCAGTGTCCGAAGACATCGCAGATGCAGAATAAGACTTAGATGCGAAGCTGCAGAAGCTAGCCGAGACGATCCACCTTTCACATTAGCCGTTGTCATACTAAGCCTCTTAGGTGACCCCCTATTGCTTTATTATACGCGTATGCGAGTTCTATTACGTCATATTGACTTTGAACCAATCGTATTACACCATTAATTTATAGTTCGGACACTGACCAGTCATTCACCGAGTTGCCACGTGATTGCAGCTGACCAATCGCATGCGGGCATTGAGACATCACAAGCTGAAGTCAACAATCCTTCTTCTTCTCCTCCTCCCGTCGCTGGGTCGTATGAACATATGTATGCATTTCGCCTCGCAAACATTTTTGTGGACTCATTCCAGGTCTCACTACCATCGAATTCTGCCACTGGGACATTGAATACCTAAGCGGATAAATGGAAAATTGCGACATGAAGTGCTCAAAATTATAAAACTTTCCTCGATTGCACGTATAGAGCTAGCAGCTGGTAAGTCGTTGCGGGTCTGGAATATGTACCGTCTTTCACAGCAACCAATAACAGAAAATAATCCGGTCAACGTGAAAAAAAGTGACCCATTTTTCTAGATGCACGAATTCCCTCACTATGGACTGTGTGGAAAAGTATTCGCCCGCTATGATGTTTTTTTTTTTAAATTTTCTTTTGAGTTTTCATAAGGCTGATGATTTCTGCTGGCGTTGTATAAAGGACTTTTTTTTTTTGGAAACGATCTGTACGTTAAGCGTTGCTGGCAATATGGCGATGACAATATTTTATGAGCTGCTGAAACATATTTTTATCTGCCATTCATAGAATTTAACACTGATGACATTTTTCCTTGCGAATAATAATGTATCCGGCAATGACTTGTGATGTCAAAGCGCGCGTGGTGGATAAAGAAACCAGATATTTTACAAACTGATTCGTATGATAAGGCATGGATAACTGTGTGGGTGAAGTAGGATAGCCATGGTGTAATTTTCCCTTGGCATATTTATTGCTGTTAGATACAGTAAAATGCATGATTAGGGTTGTGAAGATTAACGGTGAACAGTCCTGTTAAAGTTTCCTCACTTGCACATTTACGGACGGGAATGGACTCGAGCTTGCAATGTGTTGAAAATTGCACCTAGCAAAAACGGTTAATATTATTAGTGGTAAGCAGAATATGATAATACAATAAATTATTATAAAGAAGGCGCCAGTTAATAACATTGCTAAATGTAAAAATTTGTGAAATTTTTATATTTGTTAAAATCGTGAAATTGACAGGGGGTTAATACAAATACGTGAAGAAATATAACACATCCCTCGTAATGTCGTAAGCTGACGATGAAGCTGAGAAAAATACTTCTGTTCTGATTAGGGAGTGTTTTTTTAGGTCGTGTGACGGGTAAGCTTTTTAAGTCATTTGTCGTGTGAAATGGATGTTGAATAGATAGGATGATAGCATTTTACTGGTGTTTTTCTGCCGCCTGTGAAAATTAATTCTGTACTCTCTCGTAGTTTCTAGTGCTCGATTTTTTAAATTAGCTTTACAAATGTTGTCTTTTTTTTTCTCGTATGATTGAGTCTCGCTTACGTACGAGGTCCTCATAAGATTAATTCCTAGTTCAGTGGTGTACTGTAAAAATGCGAATTTCCTTTATAAGTGAAAAAAAGAGAGATGTTAACAGCTACGTCGTTTATACGGAACTTGGAATCTTTTTTTCCAGTTTAATTTTATTTTAAAACATTTTTCTCGGCTCTACTACATGAAAAATAAATATTAATATCATCGGTTTTAGTTTGGTGATCTGTTGATCCTGCAATTTTATACTTGGATATATATATTTCTCGTTCGTGTTCGCCTATTTGACCAACGTAAAACAGTAGCGTGGCATTTTATTTTTAAGTGACATGTAAGCGAAAATTATAATAAAACAGTAAATTTACACATTTTGAGACGGAGCGAGTTTCTAGGATAAACGGGAACAAGTAAGTACACAGCCAAGAAATCACCCCGACATTCACAAGGAGTGATAAAAAAAAAAAAAAATTGGCTGAACGAGTCAAGTATTGAAACCAGTTCCATATGGGTATCCCTTCGTGTTGACTTGTGCGTGCATATATAATTTGTTTATATATCTTATTAATTAAAGTTGGCGTGTGTGAAAAATAAAACATGCTTCTGGAGCGACAAGCCCCTCCGCGGCTTCCTCTCAGCTCTACAGCGGTCAGTGCGCTAGGGCTAAGTCCAATTCAACACCTGGAGCAGCGCGGCTGGACGTGTGTGCGAGCTCAGATGACGACTGCACGTGTCTCTCGTTTACTTCTGTAATGGGACACGCTACCACTTCTTTAAGTACGCTCTTGTCTTAATAGTTTATTAATTCGTCTATCAGTCTCGCCTGCAAATTGGGATATCTCGGGCACTTTGTGTTTGTGTTTGAAGTATCAGCGATAGAGGAATTATGGGTTATTCTTCTTATTTCTTAGTTTCACAAAATCGCAAAGTATCTTTTGTTTCTCAGGAATTAATAAAAAAATTCACATTTGATTTTTTGTACAAAAATAAACAAAGGTTGAGTCCCAGCCAAAATTTATTTACAAAACAAAAAATTTGTTTATAGAATTAATTTTCTAGCATTCGAAAGGTATTAACATAACTCTAAAATCTCATGGCTTCCTTAATGAACTGGCTTCAATATGCTCTAATTTTTTTTCGCATTTGTGAAGTCTTTCCTTATATGTATGTCTCGACGAGGTTGAAGGCTGGGGAATGAAAACCGTATGCGCGTGTCTTTGCTGGAATTCGTATTGTGGTATAAATCTGCATGGTGCACTGGCATCTCGAGAAAAACTATGTTATATTTAGCATTATTCTTAAAGAATTGGCATCAGCTGGAATTGAGGTTACACATATATACATACACAGGTTCGCATTTCACTTTTCATTTGGCTAAAGCCGCTTAGGAACTGTGTTTTTACTGTGGAGGGGGAGGGTGGGGATGTTTTACCGCGTATCAGATATATCTCTTAATGGAGCGAGAGCACGCTAATGTATGAATACACCGTAATTTTGTTTGCCGAAGGTAACGGTTTATTATGATTTTGTACTTGTGATGGGTGTACTTTACGCTAGCGTCTTCTCATGGTATATAATTCCCCCCCCCCCAAATCTTTCTTTACGTACATTATTTACACGTATAATGAGTTCTATATCCGGACTCTGGGAGCTAGAAATACTGTTGCACATGGAGTAACCATATGAAATTTTTTTTCCCCGGTGCCTAAATTTCCTAACGTACTAATTTTAAACTTGGGAGGCAATGCTTTTTAATGATGAGCGAATATGCCTTGGTGAGGGGGAATGCATGGGATCCTTCACTGTGCATATCGCATACCGCGGGGGTAGCGATGTGGTTTTAACTCTGTTTTTGAGTTTTTCGAACCTTGATTACTTTATAGAAAGCTATATAACGCAACCGTACACGACACATTATTTTTTACAACATTCATATTAAACAAATGTTTTGTTGAAGGGTTTGGGTTATGGAAAAGGGGCAGGGGAGAGGATGGCGAGCGAGCTTTTTGTTTACGGGGGAAGGGGCACTCGGTGATTGGTTTTTTCGTTAATATTTACCCCGAAACACGCTCTTTGTATGCTTCTTTTTCGCGACGTAAATTTTCAGTATGATGTTTTACATAATTTTCGATATCTTGCCGTTCGATTTGAATACCTTCTTTTCGATGAATGTGGTCAGTTTTGTGACGGGTCCGTCTGCCAGTAGTCAGTTGTATGCTTCAAGTGCGTCCATGAGATCAAGCTGAGCGAAGATAACACGAGGACAAAATATATTTTCATATAAAAAATATTTTTTTTTCGGACAGTGCAGCGATGATAAGTTAGCGGCTAGCGAGTCGGTCAGAAGTTTTCTCAACTCGTCTGGTAGGGTCCTTCCCGGGCTAACCATAATGTACATTGTTTACGAATTAGAGCACATTTTTTTTTCGTGGTAACTTGCGTGTGAGGATTTGTTTTTCCTGTAAGGGAGTTAAACATTACAAATTTTTTTTACTATGTTTTCACATTTGATGTGTCTATATAGGCGTACTCTACATAATACATTTTTATGCTAGAATTATGTTTCAAGTGTGAAATATTCCAAGTCTTTTAAGATAGCATGAAGTCACCGCTGCAGGCTGGATGCTCACTCTTTCCTGGCCTCCAGGTGGCCGCGCGTTTTCGACAGGTAGTGTTACAGGAAGAGCAAAGTACAACTTATGCACGACTGCCAACTCGTGAATATTGCACTTGGTACCAACCGATACCTGCTGTCACCATCGTTGCTGCTGAAACGGCGCGTATTACATATGCAAAGCCTCGTCTCTTAAAAAAAGGTTTTTTTTTCGTCAGTGGTGGCTACAGCTTGCTTTTCTCGCGGATGCCCCGTGGCCTGATATAATTAAATATCTCAACTTAACAGTCAAAATGCTAAAATACGAGGGGTGAGAGAGCTATCTGTCACCTCTGACATCAGACGAGAAACTGCGCTGAGGGTCGACATTGTTCCATTGAATTACTTTCCCCACACTAGCATGCTCTGGTGGACAATACTGAAAACTAGAGCGGTAGAATGCTAAGAGATTAAGCGATGGTGAATAATTGGTAGGAGTGAAGTGTTGTGGTGAGGAGTAACAGAATAAATACTCAATTTCAATGGTACTTTAATTAGCATTAAAAGTAAAAATGGTTTTTCATGGGTATTAATAGTGTTTTTAATATAACAAATATCTATTTAATAAATTTAGAATGTAGGTATACCGCTGACTGGAAAAATATTTATTTAAATATCATGAAAATTACAGATTTTTCCTATGCCTATAAATATAAGTTCCGACAGCTCGTCTGGCGGCAAAATCGAGAAATTAACGCTACCTATATATTGAAAATAGAATCCAATATGAAGGGCGCTGAAAGCGCAACCTATACTTTAAAAAATATAATCAAATATAGCTGCCACCTGGTAACTAAATAGATTAATAAACTAGCACCATGTAGGTAATGAAACGGTATGAAATCCAAAATGGCTGCCTTCAGAAATGTAGAAACAAATTGGAACCCGAAAAAACCAATATGGCAGCCTCCAGCAATGTATTAATAAATGACAAACGAAAAAACCAAACTGGCGGCATCCAGCAATGTATAAACAAATGACAGACGAAAAAACCAAGATGGCGGCCACTAGCCATGTATAAACAAATGACAAATGGAAAAACAAGATGGCGGCCTTTAGCAATGTAAAAGCAAAGTATGGACGAAAACACAAAATGGCGGTATCCAGCAATGTATAAACAAATGATAGACGAAAAAAGCAAGATAGCAGAATGAGTATAAATGAAGGGATTGGGGGGGGGAGGGGTGTATGAGGTGACCTCAGGAAAAGCAAAATTTTTTAATACATTAAAAGATATTTTTTAATAATTTTTATATAATTTTTAAATTAACTTCTTATACATTTTTGGGAATGTTTTATAATTTGTTGGGTTTTCAAGTTTAAAGGACTCCGGAGTCAAGGACGAAAGTCACTGGGTCAAGGCCAAAGGTCAATACCAAGGTCACCTGGATCCAAGATGGCCTCCGGTTGACCAGAATGTCAGAGCATGAACAACTCCGAAGCTCCGTGCCATACGCCGTTGCCTTAAAGTCCTCCTTTCTCATCTACTAACAGTAGTGAGATAATCACAAATACACACATGCCTTACCTGAGACGTAAACCCAGAAAACCTTTTACTATAAGCTAGAGTGCAATTCATTGCGTTACGGAGGTCGGATTCAGGGCATCAACTTCGGATTTAATCAATCTAATGTTTCGAATGATAGGATTTGCTGACCTAAAAAATTTTCAGGGCCTTTATTTTGAAAATAACCGAATGAGCCACATAACACAGGTAAGGTTACATGGCCTATCGTAGTGCTACCTGTATGACGAATTTGATGGAAATCGGTTGTTAGGTCACTGAGAAATGACATAAGAAAATTAATTATCTTATTTGATGCTATCGTAGAGAACTGCCAGAGAAAGAGGCCCTATATATCAGGGGTGGCCAAACGGTCGATCGCGATCGACCGGTAGATCGCGGCAAACAGTCCAGTCGATCGTGGCAAGGCAAAAAATATAAATACGTAGAACAGACTGCGCAACGTAATCACCAATTGATGCGCGCATCATCTTGTATCATTTTTCAATCGCCGCTCCATCACGTTATTTTTCCTCTCTTCCACGCAGTAGCTCTCTTTTGTTTTCGGCACGCGATGGACAATAGACAGGAAGAGTGTGTGACGCGGGGGCGGGACGGGTGCCAATCCATTCAGCTGGAGACAAGGACTAGCGGAGTTACGACGTCAACGACTACCGATGTAAGTCACGATTTGACTCTGCATCGCGCCTCATACGCTATGGATAAGTGGTTGAAGAGAAATGCTGAAGGAACATCAAATGAAGAAAGAAATGCTTCTGAAGTTTCATCAAATAAAGTAACATCATATTTTCGATATTGTTACTATTGCAAACGAACCCCTCAATAATATACCTAGTTAAATATATTATTCTCTGATTTTTGCAGTGCATTATTAAACAATTATTATTTTACTCGGTGGATCAAGCGAAGTACCCATCTAGTAAGTAGGTACATCCCAAAAGCGTTAATAAATAAAAACTTAAAAATAATGTTTACTCGCCAACTTTGTGCCATCATTACGAAAATAAATTTAATTCACATTTAGTTGTAGGATATTTTTACTTTTATAATTATACGAATTATGTTATTAATATTTTAATTTTATTATTGTAGACCTTTGAAAAATGTGCTCCAAAGAAATCAAAAACTTATCACTTTCACCAAGAATGGGAACTGGACTACTTATTTACTATTGTGAAAGAAAACTGTTGCTGCTTAATACGCAATACATCCGTGGTAATACCGAAAAAGTAAATTTAGAGCGACATTTTAACACAATGCATAGTAATTATCAGACAGATTTTCCACCTAACAGCGAAATAAGAAAGAATAAATTGCAAGCATTGAAATCGCAATTAAGAGTCCAAGAAAACATGTTTTCTAAGCCTATTGAGTAAAGTAAGGCTTCAAATGAAACTTCTTTCCAAGTAAACTACAGAATTGCACAAAAGTGCAAACCTTTTTCCGATGGAGAATACATCAAGGAAATTTTCGAAGCAGTGTCATATTCGCTGTCCGTGAATTTCAAAAATAAAAAAGAAATTAAAAAAGCTATTCATGGTTTAGAGCTGTCTTGAAATACTGTGATGCGCCGTATAGAAACGATGAGTGAAAACATAAACGAACAACTACAAAGATATATCGTCCGCTGCGTTGCTTTTTCGCAACAACTTGACGAGTCAACAGATATCACTGATCTTGCACAATTAGTTATTTTTATTCGGATGTTCTTTGAAGTTTTCTCGACGAAAGAAGAACTGCTAAGTATGATTTCCTTAAAAGGAAAAACTCGTGACCTTGGTATATTCACGGAATTCAAAGCATATATTAGCAAGATTAAGCTACCTTTGTATAAACTCGTATCAATGACAAATGGTGGGGCTCCTAAAGTGACAGGTATTCATAATGAATTTATTGCTCTTTGTCACAAATACGAAGACTTTCCAGACTTCATTAGCTACCACTGCATAATTCATCAACAAGTATTGGCTAGTAAGAGACTAAAGACAAAACATGTACTGGATATTTCTTTCAAGATTGTAAATTCCATAAAAGGAAAATCTCTCCAAAGGCGGCTCTTTAAACAGCAATTAGATGAGAAGGAACCAGATTTTTACATTGCACACTGACGTAAGGTGGTTGAGTCGAAGCAAGTTTTTGCAAAGATTTCTAGATCTATTGGACGAAATAATAATATTTCTTGAAGAGAGGGGTGATGATTATCAGCAACTGCGTGATTTAGACTGGCAATGTGATTTAAGCATTTCTAGCAGTTTTTACCGGAAAACTGAACATATTAAATCTGGAACTACAAGGCAAGAATAAAAGAGTAACATAAATCATAAGTTCTACTTTAGCATTCCAAAGTCAAACAACGTTAATGATAGTTGATATCGAAAAGAAAACATTTCAACAATTTGTAAACATCAAGGATTATATGGAAAAACATCCTACCTGCAATTTCATTCCTGACAAGTACATGGCATAAATTAAGACTGTGGTATCAGACTTCGAAATTCGGTTTAGTGATTTCAAAAAAATTGAGAAGTTGGTGGAATTCATCAGTTATCCGTTTAATAATTCCATTGATCATAGTGATATCTATGAAATGGCTAAAAAAAATTGCAGATACATGTCAAATGGACCACATGATATTTCAAAACAAAATTATTACCCCGCGCTACGACATATTTCTAAAAGCAAGGTCATCCTCAGGTCTAGATTTCTGGGCATTGGTTTCCAACGAGAAATATCCAAATTTGAGAAATGTGTTGAACAACTGCATTCGTGTTTTGGTTCAACATATTAATGTGAATCAGCATTTCCCTACTTAAAACAAACAAAAAATAAGCAACGTTCTCGCCTGACATACGCTCATACATTGGATTCTTTAAGGTTGGCAATTTCCAACTACAAACCTGATTTTGCTAATCTAGCGGAAGATGCTCAGACGCAATGTTTACACTAATATAAATAATTAGTTAATAAGAATAATTTTAAGTTTTATGTTTTCCCTCTTAATAAAATAAAAAATACTGCATAATTGTATACTGAACTATACTGGTTCATTTAAAATTTCAAGAAGTATGTAATTGGTAGATCGCACAGGATTTTGTCAGTAAACAGTAGATCTTGGGTCTTATCAAGTTGGCCACCCCTGCTATAGGAAATTTCGGCGACTTTAATTATTTACCATTTATGGAGCTCAGCTCCATTTTTAGTTATTACGGACGGCGGTTCCGTACTTTTACTTTGTATTTCCGTAATTTTTTTTGTAAATATATGGTAAAATTTAAGTGTGTATTATTCTATTGAATGTATGTCAGAGAAGTTGGGGCTTGGAACTAGGCAATTCGCAGTGATCGCGGAAAGGGGGTGTACCACTTTTGCCCTTAAGTGAGTTTTAAGTTCGTTGACTTATCTAGAAATATGAATTTCTTATTACGCTTCCTTGCCTACACAATTACCTGAGGTAACTGCCATCCACTAGAGTCATACTCAATAGAGCAAAAAATCTTTGTCCACTGATTTTGTGCGAGGCATCTCTCATCACCCTCACACCAGCCAACTATTTCTATGCGTTTCGCACATTAGCTGTTGCAATGTCGAGTTGTGAATTATAAATTTGAAATATGAGTGGCAATAACGAATTCCTTTGACTGTTACGTTTTGAAAAGTTAATTTTCTTATGATTGTCGTCATGTATTACAAGATTTGATTCCTTGAGAAATAGTGAATCTTACAAGTTTCTCCCGTTCTAACTATCTCTAGATGAAAACGCGTGAAGTTCGTATTGAACAAGGTTCAATAAAGAAGTGATATTTTCGAGCGTCATTCTCGTATGATTATTGAACTAATCGTCATTTTCATTTATCATCTTGGTCATTAGTGTGTACCAATTTTACAGTCTGTGTACTTTTGACATGAAAGAGCCTTACACGCCATATTTTGTGTGAAATTACTTGTTTACTTACAGTAGTTTAACTCTATTAGATAAATCAACAATTTCTTACGCCAGCAAATTATGACACCTATATTTCTGGCAATAAAGAAATATATACCCTTGTTTATATAATGTATTATTCTTCCAAAAATGTCAAGACAGATGACCTTTTGCATCGTTGGTTGCAGTCCAGCCTTGAACTGGAATTATTATTATTTTTTTTTAAATCGCGTTTTGTCATCGTACACAGTTGCACTACAACTTTGTCGCGCACGTGACACTAATGCAAAACGAGCATGACGCGGAACACATATGCTCATTTTTATAGAATATTAGCTGAATGTTCAAGTTCTTACCCTGAGCATTTAAGCGCCCCCAGTTACTAAAATAACATTTCTGTCATTCATATACCTTTTATGAACAGAGATGAATATAACAGGTGAGGAATAAGTTGGTTGCGAAAGTGACTGTAATACCATTCGCCGATGATGAGGACAGAAAACCGCTTGAGAAAATAGCTTTCCCTTCCCTGGGGACGCTGTGATGTAGTAGTCACAATGATCGCCTTCCACCAAGGTGAACTGGGTCCGATTACAGGAGGGATCAGCCGGAATTTCGCAATGGCAAACGTGGAGGACGTTGCCGTTAGTCTGCGGGTTTTCTCGGGGCACTCCCGTAACCCCCGCCCTTTTATTCCGTCGCTGCTCCATCTTCACCTCATTTCAGTCTCACCGGGGCTCAAAACGTAACTTGAGCGCGGGCCAAAACCTCTCAACTTTCAATTACCCCTCCCCGTAGCATCGGACCGGGAGAGAACTCGCTACTGTCCGAATGCGATGTAGCTACAAGTAGAGTATGACCGAACACTCTCGGTTCCCGCCACATAAAGAAGCCACGAAAACTTATTTCGACGTCGTGGGCAATAAAATTATCCGAATACCTTGGCCAAGCATTTCTGAAACACACTGTATAAATGTGCAAACACCCAACCCATGTCTCCGTTCCTACCTTGTATGTGGCTGTGGGTGATATGTGCCCTCCTGTCGAAACGGTGCCATTTTTACGATCTCGGCGACAGGAATTCCGCCGAGGAAGGCGTGCGAACAACAAAACATAATTTACGAGCTGCCTGGTTTCGCTTCTGGCCCGGAATGTCTTTTGCGGGACAGCTCGAGGTACCGAAGCCTCGTGTTTGTGCAGATACGGTCAGATTTCAAAACTGCCAGCGAGATTTCAATCGCGCAGAAGGGAGTTTACTCAGAATATTCTTCCGAAATGTGAGATGTAGATATTATTTCTTAGAGGAAACCGTGACTCTCACAGTTAGGAATAGTAGGTTCTGCTCTCTGGCTTTTAATTCTGCAGTTTAAACGTCACTGGTTAACGTCAAAATTTATCTGCAAATTTTGCCATAAGATTTAGCTGTTTCGGTCGGCATTATTTCACCTCAAGTTTGATATTACGTTCCACACGTTTGATATTTCCGAATAATCGGTCTTCTCGTGGATTTTCAAAAATAATTATTATTATCTTAGAACTCCACGCTTCTAAATATATATATATATACATATATAACTATTTTGAATGCAATTACACTCGAATGAAGACTGCTGATAATTTCCGTGAATAAATGTCACTGTAAATTTTACTATCCTGGCCACTTATTCTCAGTGAGTTCCCAAGTAGCTCATTGACTGAGTTTTCAATGAGCGAAAATTCTCTTATTGATATTGCTAATTCAGCTTTCCCGTGAAAGGGGTCTTGGGTTCGAGTACAGAGCAACGTAGACATGTGTTTTGGTTTACGGTTAGGGTTACTGTAATTTGTAAGCCTCGTACAGTTTGCCCACCAAAATAAAAGTGGTACATTTAAGAGGAAAATTAAAATTATTTCCTTCGGCAGATCAGTTTTCACCTTTTAAGAAGTAAATCATTGCTCCAGCCTACCCACAAAACAAATGGTAATTCGTTTTTTTAAATCTGAGTTATTGCAAGTAATTGGTTGAATGCATGACAGGAAAGCTAGACTTCAACAAGATTTTTATTTTACGAACTTTAATTTCACTTTAAGTGAAACAGACGTGTTTTATGGCTCGTTGAAATATATACGCCTAGTTTCACCCGTGAAATTTTTTACTTTGTGCAGCCTAGTTTCCGCAAAAGTAGCATATCTGTTTATTTAAGAAAATAAATTAAATTCAAATAAAGCTTGACATGAAATATAGAGACAGTAGAAAATATGAAAAATAGTTTGGGGCAACATATTTCCAAAATTATGTCGTGGCCTGCTTCCTTTTTATATTTTATGATGTAATTCTGATGCTGCTTAATTGCTCACGGGAAATTCACGACAGTTCCGTACTATATATACATATATATTCATACCTGGCGAAGAAGAGGTTCATGCCGTATTACAATTGGTTCAGTTCTACCTTTGTGAAATTTCGCTTGCCGTATTTTGAAAGACATCAGCTGGCGCAGTATCGACAACGAACTGCCATGCATACAGTGCACCTGCCTGGTCTACAAACTACAGCTAAAGGTAAAGTTATAGTTACAAAATTAAAAATCTACAATTTCTTTAATAATAGTAGTTTTATTTATCAGTATATTAAAACTATACTTAAAATAAGAACTTAAAAATGAAAATAAAATACTTTCTTGAAAATATTTTAATAATCTATCGTGTGAATCACTTAATTAAGACACTGAATAAATATATTTTATTTAAAAATTCCAAAATGCATTGTGCAAACCTATACCGCAAATTCGTATAATGGTTATTTGCTTATTTCTACTTAACAAAACTGAGAGTCTAAATTTACATGAAGTAGCGCCATTAAATCTGAAGATTAGATATGGTCAGATAGGGAGTTTGCTTGGAAAAAGGTTCTGTCGGAAAAAGGCCTGAGTTCCAGGACAGGATGTTGACAAACTTGCCAGATGACATCTTCCCGGCGGTGATACAGAGTCCTTGTACGTCGTGTTCCTGTCATCCAGAGGCGATGTTCATCCCGAATGAGCAGCAACGCGACAGCCAGTGGCCCTCGGGGTGATGGCCTCCGGTTGTTTGTCAGAGCGCAAAAGGGCTATTTGTCAAAACAGCACTTCGTCATATACATTTTTGTGTAAATGGAATCCGGAATAAAAAGAAAATCGCCAGCTCGTTGCGCGCACACCCACACACCTTCCCAAAGCCGTTAATTTGAATAATAACCAGTTTCCTCGTTAGCTTTATGACGTGACGCGCCTATTAAAATTTACCCCGACCGTGGGTAAAAAAAAAAAAAAAAATATAAATACATGTAAATGAGACGCGGAGCTCATGGTCAGCCGTAAATATTCATGCGACGGGAAGGGGAGGGGGTGGCGGTGGGAGGAGTGTTATAATGTGTTTCAGCGACGCGTCGAATGGAATACGGCAGCGCGTCAATTAACGCGCGGCACGAGCAACGTTGTGTGTTTAATTATGAACTGGACCGCACATATCCGCAGCGTCCTGCATGAATCAGCACCACTTCGGGCGTTCGCGAGCAGGGGAGGGGTAGAGGGAATTTAACCCCACTTACCTTTTTTATTTCAGGCTTATGTTCTATTTTCTCCCTCTTACCTTAGTTTCTTCGCATTAGTGACCTTTCATGGTGTCTGCATCGCGACGTTTGGTATTTTTACACTCTGCTCTTCGAACCAAGTAATTTTAGGCCAGCATCCTAAAAGCTTCTGCTTAAACATCAATTAGCTGATATGTCTAACTGATGAGCCTAATTTTCTCTATATGAATGCAAATCATTTTGATCAAATTCTTAAAAGATTAGACTATTGCGGTTGACAAAAAGTGTCATTAGAGATGGAACCAGAAACATATGCACCACCTGAGAGACACTGCGCACGTGCTTTCTCAGGTCTCAAACCCAGAACTTCTCATACCACAAGTTGGCATGCAACCAACTGCATTACGGAGGTTTTTGGTTGATAGGGTTCACAAACCTGAAATATTTAACGCCCTCATTTTTAAAATAAGTATGCCAGTCACTTAAATTATGGAAGTATATATGTCCTATTGTAGCACTACTAGTGTGCAAAATTTTATGGGAATTAGTTGATTGGTTTCCGAAATAGGGCATAAAGATTCGGTTTTCTCACTTGGCGATATTTTACAAAAATGCGGTAAAGAGGCTCTTGCATGCATAATTGGTCATTCTGGTGGATACAGTGGGTATACAAAGTTTGGTTGAATTTTGGTAAATTGTTTGAACACTTTAACGAACCAATCAAAGTCATTTAAATTTCACGATGTAAAATGTCTGAGCCATTTAAATATGTAAGTTTACATAACCTACTCTGGCACTACTTGTGTGCAAATTTTTTGTGGATCGGTTGATTGGTGTCTGACATATAGCATTCAAACACCATTTTCTCATGTTGTGCTATATTCGTAAATGGCGGATAAAAACGTTACGCATTAGCACAGTCGATGTTTGTCACATATTCACATATACTGTGAAATGCAAACAAACACGCCATAAACAGCCACAGATAATATAAATGCAGGTTAGGTAACACATTGAAATCCAGAATTTTCCCCTATCTGCCACTGACATCTAGCGTTCTTGCAGTGTACCGTTATAATGTCGATCGTTGCTACACCTTGACTATCAGTGTTTTTGCTATGAAAATCCCGTGGTAGATTCTACACATACAGACCATTGTATTTGTCACCTTGAACTTATTTTTCACTAAATAGTGGCATCCATCATTGATATATACACATACATATTACATACAGTGGTTCCCGGCTTCGTGAGAACCTGATGTAGTGAGAAACGTGTGTTTATGAGAAAAAAGTTGCTGGCCCTTCACTTTCCACCTTTTTTCTGGCTTCGTGAGAAAAATGTTACCTCTATTCGTGAGAAAATATGACAATACTTTTATACTATCACGAGTTAGAGAACTCCCCGAACTAGAATGCTCTCTGGTCGAATGGGTCAAAGACTGCCGAGCAAACATACTAGTGAGTGGAGTTTTAACTAAACAAAAAGCTCATGATTTTGCTGAACATCTGCACATCGCCAACTTCACTGGTAGCAACGGTTGGATAAATGTTTTAAAAACAGAAATGGCCTAGTTTTAAAAGTGTGCGGCGAGAGTAACAATGTTAATGACGATGATTGCAATCATTGGATTACCGATTTACCGTCTCTTTGGCCTGGTTACGTTCCTAACAACGTGTTCAATGCCGACGAAACGTCTTGGTTTTACAAATGTCTCCCACTATAACGTTTGCATTTAAGGGTGGTGGTAAATTTAGTAGGGAGAACACAACACTACTAACATGAGTGGAGCTGAAAAATTGCCCTTTTTGCTGATCGGAAAATCCAAAACCCCACGCTTTTGAAAAGTGTCAAGACTTTGCCTGCAAACTACAAAAACAAAACAAAAAGCGTGGATGAGGCGGGATATTTTCACATATTGGCTGAAGGGTCTTAACTATGAAATACATTTGGGGAACAGAAAAATCGTGTTAACTCTCGACAATTGCTCTGCCCACAGCGCTTTGTCTGAATGAACTCGATCACGTGAAAGTTATTTTTCTTCGTCCAACACAACAAGTTACAACCCACGGCAAGGAGATTATAAAGAACTTCAAGCTCCTGCACAGGAAAGATGTAGTCTGACATATTCTTTCCTCCATCGAGCAGACTTCACAGCAGCCCGACATCTCCATACTTTGTGCATTGCGGATAGTTAGGAAAGCCTGGTTTGACGTAAAACCGACCACAATGGCCAACTGTTTCAGGAAGTGTAGGTTTGGCATTTCGATCGGAGAAGCGCCGGAAGATGGAATAGAAGAGGTAACAAGGAGGAATCGAGTCGAGTTCTCATTCAACTTCCATCGCATGTAAACTGAAGATCCAAAAAAACTGGTACACCTGCCTAATATCGCATANGCAGAATTGCCGCAAGACGACGTGACATGGACCCGACTAATGCCTGAAGGTATGCAGGAGGCAATTCACACCATGAATCCCGTCCAGTTTTTTTGGCTCTTCAGTGTATAACCTACATTTCAAGACTTTGTGTCCATTGATGACGAGGCTGTTATCCGCGATCAGACTACGGAGGAGGAAATCGTTTATCGCTGCCTCAGTATCACCCGTAATGACGACAGCGAAGATTATGATGATGACGACGATGAAGCTGATAATGATGGGATCCCCACTGCACCCACTGTTACTAAAAAAGACGCACGAAATGCTTTGGTGATGCTGCATCAATTTTTCGAGTCTACCGAGTATAATGAAATATGATTTGATCGGCTTCACGATCTGAAAAGCATGAATAACAAAGCTGATTCTGAAAATTAAATAAAGATAACTGATTTTTTTTTGGAAGTGTGTAGTTAGTTTCGAATCTCTTTATATTGTACACAGTTGTATGTTCCTGACAAGATTTTCCGATTGAAGGAATTTATAATATGTAAAGTACTACGTCCTACGTATGTGCATTACTTTTCAATGTGTATGTTTTACAGAAATTTTGTTTATTTCCCTAAGCCTGAGTAAGTGAAAAACATTTATGAGAAAACCTGTGTTAGTGAGAAAAATATGTTGTCCCCATTGGATTCTCACGTAGCTAGGTTCCAATATATATACACACACATTTCGGTTGACATTATTTGGGACATATGGCATAATAACTTAAATGTATACATGGCTATTATTTTCAAAATAGGTGACGACAGCCTTAGTCATGCATACCCAAAGTTAGATGGCCTACGGAAGTATATCCTGAAGCCTTAATTTAGTGGGAATCAACCAACTGATTGTTTCCCGAGATATGAAATAATAACTTTATTTTTCATACGGCACTGTCTTACAAAATGGTACGCAAAAATACAGCGGTAACACATTTCATTACTTTATATAGTCTACTATGCTAATTTTTATATGGCCGCCATTTAGATAATAAATGACTTACTTAAAACACATGATTTTACACGGCTTTCTATAGTACGACTTGTTTGTCACAATCGGTTAATTTTTCCCAAAATGTTACATAACAATTAAATTTTTAAAACGGCACTCTTACAAAATGGCGCTCAATAGTGACCCTTTTGACATATCGGATTGTTGTAATGGATACTTGCAACATACAAAGTTAAGTTTAAATTTTGTGACATGGTCTTGTAGATATAGACTAGTCAGCTAAAATGTTTATATTGCTGCCACTTTGAAATAAAGTGACTTACTCCAAACACACAGTTCTACATTGCCTGTGTACTACTACGTTTTTGCCAAATTTGTAAGGAATTTGTATACTTTTTTCCGAGATATGAGAAAAAACGTAAGATTTCTCATATGGTGCTCGTTATCTTATAATATGGTGGAAAAAATATACTGTGTTTAAACACATTTGGTGGTTTTTATAGAAGATGTTGGCGTACACAGATAAGTTGAAATACGTTTCCTGGTTTCGTAGATATGGCAAAATAAGCTAAAACGTTTATGTGCAGCTATTTTTTAAAACAAATGCCTGACTTACTTAAAACATATAATTTTACATGACTTGTTGTAGTACGAATTGTTTACCATGTTTTGTAGTACTCGGTTCATTGTTTCCCAAGATATGACATAAAGTTTTTGTTTAAAAATGTGATGCTGTCCTACTAAATGGTTAACAAAAGAAGCTATGTATTTGGACATTTAATGTTTGCGATAGATACTTTTGGCACACCAAGTTTGTTCGAAATTGATCAAATGGTATGACAAGTATGGCAAATTAACACGAAACATTTACATGACCGCCATTTCCAAAATGTGTGCCTCATACGTTTAAATAATCTACAGTATTATTACTTATATGCCAAATTTGGTAGGAATCGGTTGATAATTATCCTATTAATAATTTAAAAGTTTAATTACTTCATGTAGTGTTATCTTCGGAAATGGCGGACTTAAAACAATATACATCTCTAACTCAAATTCAATCAAGTAATGCACTTTCAACGTACCAAATTTGCTTTGAACCGGTTAAATGGTAACTGAGATATGGCATATCGCCATGAATATTTAAGTGGCCGCCATTTTGCTAATAAGCATCCGACTTAGTCGAAAACTGTAACAGTTGGGTGACCTTACTACTTACTACTATAAGTGTACTAACTGTGGTTACGTTCCATTTATGGGTTTAAACGTTTTAAGGGGGGACACACAATAACACAGAGCGGAAAGTGGTCTCACAAGCCAGTTTGACACCCTGAATAAATACTATGACTAGGTTTCTTTATTTTTTCATTTTAACGAGAAGCAATTAGATAAGTGATAGCACGTGCACACACGCACACGCGCGCACACGCGCCCACGCACACACACACTCTCACACGCGCACACATCCACGGTTCGCACGATATTCTAACACGGAACCATGCGGTCGGATTGAAAGTTAGCGCCATAGTGACCTCGGTCAAGCATGTTGTTCCACAGTTAAACAACTTCCTTTGAACTACGCTTCATGAATGACAGAGTTCGTTATTTCATCGTGTTTTCATGTAGGTCTAACAGTTATATTCTAAAAAACGAAATTAAAGTAATAATCTTTTTTGACACCAAGGTACATAGTTTTGTGTACTGAATTAAAATAAAGAAATAAGTTACTTTGCAAGAAATACATTACAAGATTTACGTAGAAATAGACATTTATGAGGGGGAAAAAAAAACTAGTTGAATTTCCTGCATTTCCAGTACAATTCATCTAGTCATCGGCAATATAAAATCTGGTTTTGTGTCTAATGAATGAAAGTGCCCTAATGGGCAAATAATTTTGGTGAGACCTGGTGTATTTTTTAACCCCGTTCTAAGTGTTCTTTCAATGCGCTCTAAATTTCTCGCTAAGGGAAATGCATTGACGTGACCTTTCGCGGTGTGAAAGGTTAAGGCGGGAGCGGCCTTTTGCAAGTGCAGTGAGAATTTTCAAGACTGTACTAATAAATTGAGGTCGTTTTCGACATGCCTGTAATATCACTGATTTCATAAATATTTTTGTTATTTGCTATAAGATTACTTTTTATGTGTGCAAAGGATAAAAAGTTCATAATTCTGATTATAACTACCAATTATGAGCAACATCTCTTTACAGGGAAATAAGAGATATTGTCCATTTCATATAAGCGGGGTAAAATATAACAGATAACGTGACCAACCTACATACTATGTAAAAAGTAAATGCTCTAATTGGTAAAGTATTGTGTCAGCTGATGAACTGCTGCGGAATGCATGTTGTTAAGTTGGCGATTTTAATGATGGCTTTGGAAGAAAATAGTACTCNTAAGTTGGCGATTTTAATGATGGCTTTGGAAGAAAATAGTACTCAGAACTAAAAGTTCAACTTTAATTTTAATTATTCTTACAACATTTACGGTTCCTGTTAGGTTTTTAAAGCAATAAAATTTTTTTTTTTTGCTCTTAGTGAACTGACTTTAAAAACATGTTTAGCAATTATGACAGAGCTTTGGGACACGTATGAACAGTAAACGTTTCCATCCAACGGCTAACCCCGCTAGCCATGTTTCCAGTTTCCAGCACGGTGAACGCCATTGTGCGTGTGCTTTTTAGCCTACTTTCCGAAAGAAAGAAATGCTAACGAGATCATTTTCCTTTATGTGTGTCTGTGTATGTATATGTGTGTATGCATGTGTATGTGCCTGTGAGTGTGTGTGTCCCCTTTTCAATTTTTTAACTCTTCAACCGAATTTCATCAAACATAGTGCACATATAGTACTTAATAAGGATAAATTTATTTTATGGATTTCAACCAAACCGGAAACTTTCTTTCAAAATGGAGGACATTTTAAAATTATGGGTGATATGTTATATTTTGGGAACCATTCAACCGATTTAAACCAAATTTTGCACGCTGGCATACCATTGCGTAATAATTAAATTTTGAGATGTATAGTGTTGTTGATCTGCCATTTTGGCAAGTAGCATCAATTTAAAATATAGTTATTTTACATTATATCTCGAAAACAATTCAACCTATTCTCATCCAATTTGGCTCATAATTAATACAATGGTAGGTCATCTATATGTAAATAATTAAAATCTATTAGTTATNATTCTCATCCAATTTGGCTCATAATTAATACAATGGTAGGTCATCTATATGTAAATAATTAAAATCTATTAGTTATTTATTTTCAAAATGGTGTTCATACAAATGTTTTAAGTTTATTTAATATATCTGCTATATCATTTAACCAATTTCGACCAAATCTTGTATGCTGAAATATATATTACAAGCATCATCTGTACCAACAAAAAACCACTTTTGTAGGCCATTTTGGAAGATAGTGCTATCAGAACTAATAAAGGTATTGTGTCATAACACGGTAAATAATTATCCCATTCCTACCAAATTTGGCAAACAAGTAATACTAATGAACATGATGTTAAATGATATGTTTTAAGCATGTCAAACACTTGTTTAAAAAATAGCGGCCATATAGCCATTTTAGCTTAGAATGATATATCGCCAAAACGTGGTAAACAATTCCATCATTACTTTGTATGCTGGTAGTAGACATTACAACTATCATCTATATCTACATAAATCATCTTTTGTTCACCATTTTGTAAGGTAGTTCCATGTGAATAAAATGAGTTTTTTTATGTCATATCTGGGGAAATAATTGGCAGATTCCTTACGAATTTGGCAAACAAATAGTACTGAAGAAGGTGGTGTCAACTGGTATGTTTTATGTAGGTCATGCACTTATTTTCAAAATAGTAGCTATATAAATATTTTAGCTCAGTATATTTTATTAACGAAACAAATNATAAATATTTTAGCTCAGTATATTTTATTAACGAAACAAATTCCAACTTAACTATGTATGCTGGCAGTACCTATTACCACAATCAAATATGTCTACGTAGAGCCCCATTTCTCTGAATTTTGTAAGATAGCCCTAATAATAAAAAAATAATGATTTTATCTCGTATGTCGGGAAACAATCAACCCATTCTTACAAAATTAGGCGAATANATTCCAACTTAACTATGTATGCTGGCAGTACCTATTACCACAATCAAATATGTCTACGTAGAGCCCCATTTCTCTGCATTTTGTAAGATAGCCCTAATAATAAAAAAATAATGATTTTATCTCGTATGTCGGGAAACAATCATATACTCTGGTAAGCCATAATAATAAAGGTATTTTTTAAGTAGCTAACTTTTATTTTCAGAATGTCGGCTATACTATTTTAGTTTTGTAGGCGATATCTACGAAATTATTTGATTATTTTTACTTATTTTTGTATATTAGTAGTATACAATAATCGAAATTGCTACTTCCATTTATGAAGATTGTCACATCAAAGTTATGGAGTTTTTATGCTATGTCTCGAGGACCAATGAACTGATTCCCAAGAAATTTAAACACTGCAACATTTCAAATAAATTTGTATCAGATTGTGCACACCATAACTGCTACAGAAGGCCATGTTAACTTTAATGTTTTAAATAGTAAGTATGATGTATATATTAGACAATCTAACCAAATTCAAACAAGATTTGTATGTATAAAGTATACATTAGAAGCATCGTATATAACAGGGGTGGCCAACATGATTAGACACAATATATACTGTTTACTGACAAAATCCTGTGCGATCTACCAATTACATACTTCTTTAAATTTTAAATGAACCAGAATAGTTCAGTATACATTTATGTAGTATTTTTTATTTTATTAGGAGGGAAAACATAAAACTGAAAATTATTCTTTGTAACTACTTATTTATACTAGTGTGACCATTGCGTCTGAGCATCTTCTGCTAGATTAGCGAAATCAGGTTTGTAGTTGGAAATTGCCAACCTTAAAGAATCCAATGTATGAGCGTCTGTCAAGCGAGAAGGGTGCTTATTTTTTGTTTGTTTTAAGTAGGAAAATGCTGATTCACATAAATATGTTGAACCAAACACAAATGCAGTTGTTCAACATATTTCTTCAAATTTGGATATATCTCTTTGGAAACCAATGCCCAGAAATCTAGACCTGAGGATGGCCTTGCTTTTAGAAATATGTCGTAGCGCGGGGTAATAATTTTGTTTTGAAATATCATGTGGTCCATTTGAAATGTATCTGAAATTATTGTAGCCATTTCATAGATATCACTATGATCAATGGAATTATTAAACGGATAACTGATGAATTCCACAAACTTCTCAATTTTTTTGAAATCACTAAAGCAAGTTTTACCACTGCCCAAACAAGTTTGATAATGTCACAGAACAAATTGTCTGTCATTAAGGATGACAATTAGTTAATAATATAAATAAATAGCTTACTTTCCATGCCAATAAACTTGAAGTAGGCCACAATCTAATACTCAGATAAAAAGTACGTTAGATAAAAATGATATTTTTACATTGCCATAATTTTGAAAATAAAAGTCTGATTCTATTAAAACACATCAGTTTACATGGCCTACCATAGATAGTCTGGTTTGCCAAATTTGGTGGGAATCAGTAGATTGTTTCCCGAGATATGACATAAAATTAGTGCTATCTTACAAAATGGTGGACAAACTATGGTTTGTGTAAACACATTTTATGGTTGTAATAGGCCTATAGGATATAACCAGTATAAAAAGTATGCAAAACATCGTTGCATGGTTTCCTAGATATAACACAGTAATCAAAATGTATGTATGGCAGCCATTTAGAAAACAAGTGTGTAAACAACTAAAAATAAATCAATTTACATGACAAGTTGTAATATTTAATGTATGTCGAATTTGCTGGGATACAGTTGATTGATTTCCGAGTTAGGACACAATAAATATATTTTTCGTGGGGCGCTATTTTTCAAAAAGTTAAAAAAAAAGAGGCCATGTATTGAAGAAGGTGGTATTGAAGGTATGTATTGAAATTGAAACTTTCAGCATACCAAGTTTTGTCGAAAGTCGTCAAACGTTATGGTTTATATACCAAAGTAACCTAAATTATTTATATAGACAGCATTTTGAAAAAAAAAAATATGTAGCTTATAAATTTAAATCACATATGGCATAATATCAAATAATTATAATAGTTACCTTCCGGCATTCAGTTGAAATTGGAATCATGGTTTCCTAGATAAAGTATAATGACCAAATATAGTAACATTTATGCAATTATGAAAAACAGGTGTCAGTAGTATGCCTATGTCGGTTCGGGGACAACTAGCATTTGGCATGTCGGAGTTAGATTTGTCCACCATCTTGGATGACATCACAGGTGTTTCCGGGGGTCCAAGATCATCCCCCCCCCCCATCATTGCTCCCGACCCATGGCCAGCCATTCCAACAACCCGTAACCCTGAAAATTATTTTAATACAAAAATTAGAAAAGTATCGGTTTGCCACTCTGAATTTTTATTAATTTTCCTAGAAAAAACGCCTGTGCACCTGTAGACCACCCATCCATGAAATTAACACCCCACACTTCGGACATGCATATTTTATTTGAGTAGGGTTCTTTTTACAGCCATGCTTCTCGTGACGACACGCATTGCTGCTACCAGCGGAGGTATTTTCACAAAATCGATTTTTGTAATGTCGGAATGGTTTAGTAGAGGTGGTTGGTCATACAGTTGTTTCTGGGACAGATGTTGATAGTCTAGTTGGCGATGCAGTTGCCTCAGCTGAAGAACTAGATGACACTTCTGCAGTCCCCATGTCAAACATTACCGAAGACTGCAGAAATTTCGGTAGACATACAGGGACCTCAGCCGTAGATGCAGATTATATGACTGAAGAGCACAAAGTCGATGACACAGTTGGTACCACTCCCGAAGAAGTCGATGGTGGCATTGGTACCATGCCCAAAGCAGTCGGCAATGGTGCTATTGTAGGCAGCCCACACGAATAAGTCGACAGCACTGTTGGTACCACACACGAAGAACTCGATAGAGATGCTGGTACCACACATGAAGTCCATGGCACAACCATTGATCCCATTAGCTCTGGAATGTCCGAAGACATTATGGATGCTGAATATGATGCCGCCTGTAAAAGCTAGATGCGACGGTCCGTACCTCCACACTTTTGTCGACGAACTGCTGCTCCTCCACAAGGAGCCATTATTTATTCCGATAGTCTACTTCCTCCCTTCTCTTCGTCCCTCTCCCACTCCACACCCCCTTACCATTCCATCTGACACACTGCCTGTTTCAACCTGAAGGCATGTGTACATTCTCAGGTCCATCTGTGCGATTACTTGCAGGTTTCGCCTACATAAGTTTTACCCCAATATATATATAGGTTTTGTAGCATAAGAAGCTTTTGGATTTTTTTAAAAG
The DNA here is from genome assembly GCA_002778355.1 of Clitarchus hookeri. NCBI lineage: Eukaryota > Metazoa > Arthropoda > Insecta > Phasmatodea > Phasmatidae > Clitarchus > Clitarchus hookeri. The sequence continues at coordinate 315,539 of NQII01004557.1, forward strand.
TATTTTTTATGTAAACAAAATTGTGGTCTAATGAGTCATAGTAAAAAAAAACATTTAAACTGTTTTATACACAATTTTTTTTACAGATAAATACATAAATGCCATAACACAAAGAAAAAACCACCTCTGTGCATTTTTGAAAATGGTTCTTCGGAACCGACATTGGGGTGACTCCTTGTCTAGTCGTAGGAAGCAGATTCACGGTACAAGGGTGAGGCACACAATTTGAGCAGCAACTATGCGTTCCTGTAAGCGCCTGTCCAGTCAGGTTCTGATGTGTCGCAGATGTGTCACTGCTGGTCTTCGTAAATTTTCTGCAGCTTGCACAGTGAAGGGCAGCCGTACTTGAACTGCACATCGATGAATTCAACTTCGTTTTGCACAAGTCGCTCAGCTATTTTTTCTGTTTGTACCCCGCCACACAAACCGGTCTCTGCAGATACTGCATCAGCAAGTCGCGCAGCACATTTACCACTTGGTGGTATGGATCTTGTCTTCGTACCACTCCAGCCTGTGGTAGTCCTTGGTCAGCCAGTCGTTCCTCTTCTTGCTTTTCTCGTCCAACAGCTTCCACTAATAAGGGGGTCGGAGGGAGCACGTGCGCATCTTGCCATCGTTGTCATAGGACACTGCAATCTTCTTGAGCATGTAGCAGCTCTGGCTGTGGAAGCCTTGCAGATTACAATACATCCTGCTGCTGGTCTATGCTCGAAGCCGACAAAACAGACATCGCTTACGGCCCATCGTATTAAAACCCTTTGTGCCATTCATGAAAGTATTTTGACGACTTTTTCTCGACAATTGTACGATGCAAGTCGGTCGTTGAGTATCAGGGAGATAGCATATGTGTGTGGAGGTATATTTCCATGGGTAATGAATTCAATCCTGCAATCGATCACTTTCGAACTGATACACTTCTCCTGCTTACTCATGTCGAACACCATGAGCGGGGCCAAACTCTTGAAGATATATGGGCTCAGTATTGAGAATTCGGTGCGCCAATAAAATGTATTTCGGAATTGAGCTTACCTTTGATATGACAGCAGGTACTGGCTATTTTGAAAGATCATTTTTATGTCAATGTATGGATAGCTTTCACTATTCAAATACATTTTCACAATTTATATTTGATGTGTGTCGAAACTGTGGACAGCTCATTCTCATATTGTGTTGTCTTCCGGTCTGTAGCCCAACTATTATGTACCTCGGTTTCTCGGTGGCAAAGCTGGACTTCACCATCCAGTTGATGCGCTGGCTTGTGCATCAACTAGATGACAGGTCATGGAGTCTCGAAACTCCATGAACTGAAAGTCACATCGATGGTTTTGCCTTTCTCCACATTCTTCAGCATATTGATGTGTTCAGTTAGTACTAAGCTGAAAGTGAGGCAGCATCCATTCAATATACTGTAGCTTCAGTTCCACTGTCTCCAGGTTTTCCCCCATACCCACGATGTCATCTGCGAGCATATTGGCTAGGAGCAGCACCAGTTCCTGCTTCGAATTGATGATAATTCGTTTGTAGTCTTCAGCGAATCCCATGAGCATCGCTAGAGGAATTAAGATCTCGAATTTCCCTCCAGGGTATTTATAAACTCTGTAGTAATTTTCTATCCACCAGCCGGCCATCTCGACTGCAGACACCTTGTTTGGCATGAGCAATAGGACATTTCTGATTGTGGTAGTTGTGCTGACATCTCTTGTCTGGTCTACCTTGACACCATTGAGCATATACATGATGCGATCGATAAGGTGTAGAATACCATTTCTCATTATTTTTGTCGATGCCAGGTTAGATCCATCTTCTTTCGCCAGTGTCCCCCTGAATAGCAGTAATGACTGACAAGGGAGAGTGCAGATATCTTGGTGTTGGATTGCGATCCAAATTTCCGATTATAAAATGTATGGTCTGATCAGAAATGGCTGGTATGCATGAAGTTCCACTTTCGTTATGAGGTCTTCAAAAATTACCAGATTGTCAATGTTTATGTAATCTTCCATGGCGATCGACCTCGAAGCCAAGACTGCACAGAAAAATCTCGCTGGCATGTGTTAAACCCTTGGTGATCTGAGGTATACTGATTTCCAGTTTAATGTGATGCTTTGTTTTATTGCTTCTGGTCACTGTAAATCTTTTTCCCATCTTCTCAAATGCAAGGGTAGTGTGATTTATTCGTTTCGAAATTTCTCCAACTCTTCATGCTGGTCGACGATCTTCACTACCACCTCATGTGCTCTCTTCACGACGACCACAATGTAAATTATGCTTTGTGGTGCCATGATCAGTTTATAACCTGGAGGGACCTTCGGCAAAAAATCGTGCAGTATATTGCTCGGCCTACCATTGAGATATGTACTGCTCGCCAATTGCAATTTTATTCATATCTTATTTACAGGCAAGATGTTTACATGTCACGACGATTCGTGGATTTTCCAGCCTCGTATATGTGTGGCTCGAACCCTAGCATCATTCCGATAGAATACAGTTTCGTAAAGTCGATATATTCGCTGCGTCTGATGACACACTTCAGTGTATTGGAATTTTCATGTAATTTAAATTCTGTGTCGGGAGACAGAAAATCTTTGATGTACCTTGCAATGTCGTCTAATTCAAAAGATTCAACAGGCAATGTTACCACGCAGGAGACAATGCCGATTTTCTCGAGATACATCTTGCAGTTTTTTCATCGATGTTCGGTATAGCATTGTAGGTAGACATGACTGATGGTTTCCAGACCATGTATAACCACTTTATTCCGTTACTTGTACGAACGAACAAGGAAGAGAAGACACATGTTTCCATAGTTCCATACGTTCTGAATCTATTCCATCTCGTAGCTGTAAATTAGTTTGTAGTTTTTCAGGTACAGTTGCCGCTCGGGTGGTGGATGAAAATTACCGAAACTGTCGCAGTAGTCTGCAAATCTGCTACAATTGACGTAAGTTACCAATGGTGTACCAGGCCTGGCTATCGTGTCCAGGTTTATTAAAGCACATTTGTCACGTTTGGGTTTAGGGGGCAACGCATCTCACATGAACACTCTTCAAAAATTAGGTATCTTCAATTTGCATGCAAGCAGTTCCAAATCCACGTTCGTGAGTTGCCATTCCGGTAAAAAATTAATTATTGGTTCTTCCTGCTGCATCGCTTTTGCACACCTCCTCCTCTCACTGCATATGGCCATAGGTAGAGCCCTGGACCATTTTTTACCAATGGAGAAAACTTCCACATTTACATTGCTCTTTTGGGCCTCCATAAACTGCTTCCATTCGTTCGATGCTGTGTTAATGGCTCGGAATATACCACTTGTGGCTCCGATTAGGCCCCCATGAGACCTGAATGCAGGCAAAAGTAGTGAAAAAAATATGCAAGTACATATTTTTTTAGTATTGCATGCTTTCCTTCCCTTTTCCACAACTTTTCGTTTCACTTGCACCTACCGCTTGCTCTTTGCACCCATGCTCATCTTCACCTTGGCATTCACCATGTTGGCTATGTCCCATGCTGCTATTTTTTCACCGAGCCTAGTTTCTGACGAATTTCCTATCTTGTCGGCCTTCTGTGCGAGTATCTTGTCTGCCTGGTGCCGTACTTGTAGATACTTGCTCAGGGAGTAAGCGATGTGTCGCTTGCATGCCTCATCCACTGCATTATACCCATATTGCAGTGTGCCATCCTCTTAGTTATCTTAGTTCCCGGCTAGCAGAAATTGCATCCGGGAATGTGCATCTTGAACAGTAGATTTATTATCAGCGTATTGACGATCCCGCTTCCAGATATGGTCTTTCCTCTAAATGGAGCGAGAGAAATATAAATATGCTCCTTTTATACATTTTTGTTTCAGTATCATTGTAGACTAATAATATTATGGACATAAAGTCCTAACAAAGCAACTTCTTTTTCGTTTCTGTGGTAAAGCATTTACAGCTTTGCGCAATTTACAACTACATGATCAACGACCTGCAGAATGAAACCTTCAAGTGTGACTTTTGAATGCAAAATTTGCCAAAGGCAGTTTACTCGAAGGGGTGCAAGAAACATTCTAAAATTTGCAGCACTGATTCTGTGCAATCTCTGCACGCTTCACAATCGCTCGGCATGCTCTAAATGCTCCACAATCGCTTCATATGCTCCACATGCTCCACAATCACTCGAAAATTGCTCCATCTGCTCCACATGCTCCACATGCTACACAAGATGGTAGTGGTAATATACACATTATCATGTAAGATGTTACTCTACTCATATGCATTACTACTGATAATGAAGCTATCCCCTTCGAATGACGACATGGAAGCCTATTTCAGAATACAATGAAGTGCAACATCACAGGACCATCAAATTGTAGGAAAACACGTGTCCTACACAGCCTGCTGGAAGAAGATAATGGTCTTAGGTTCGAGAATGTGTACCTGCACTCAAAATCGCTACAGCAACCGAAATGCCAGCTACTGGCATGAGTACTGCAAGTCATAGATGGTGTGAAATATTTCACTCGCAGCAATAACGAAGCCGTCGTTCCACCGAGCAGAGCATTGCCAATCTCAGTGTTTATTTTAGATGATGTGGCATGTGAGGAACATACTTGCATTCAGGAGTACTTTAGCATAGGTTGACATGCAAACATGGACGATATGAATTTGCGACATATGTGTGATGCCCATGACAATAAAGACATGATATTATTGGATTCCAAGAGCATGTGCTCTTTGTGCTAGAAATACAAGTATGGATTTTTAGTGATCGTTAACGACTGGTCTCTATATAATGGCAGGTACCGACGTTGATTCGATCAGTTCATCGTCGACCATCGAGAAAGAGTTATAGCATATCGAAATTCCTGCAGAGTAACCTAGAGCTGCGACTTGACAAAGGCAAAGATGGAGATCGTCTCGTACCAAGAAACAATGGAACTTGCGATGCTAGTAGAAGAATAATTCGAAATGTTGGCGAACCCGAACGATCCTCTGTACACGTATTTAGTAGGGACATGAGACTTCTATAGACATATAGACACCCGCATAAAAATATGTACATATACAGACAAGAAAGTGATCACATAAGGCTATATTTTCTAAGTAAAGAATGTCAGTTAGACAAGGAATCAAATTATAACTGTTGGCCAGGTGAAACCCGTATTGTACAGAACTGTGGCACATTTTGAGTGCAATAATCATGATCTGAGCATGGAGGCTAATGAGGAAAATAATAAAATGATCACTGTTGATCAGGTGAAATCCATATTGTACTAAATGATGCCCGATTTTGAGTGCAATGTTCATGATACGAGCATGAAGGCTAATGAGAGAAGGAATCAAATGATCACTGTTGATCAGATGAAACCCGTATTGTACCGAATGATAACCGATTTTGAGTGTAATCATCATGATCTGAGCATGATCGTGAAAATCATATGGTATTAGGTTTGGGTTTTCATCTTGAAGTTTATGGTTCCCTTGGAAAGTAGGGTAATTATTACATTAAAAATATAGTGATCACTTCTTGTCATTTAAAAAGTTTATTTATCAGAATCATGACCAATCATGGCAATCGTTCATACATATGTATATTATCAGAAAGTAAACGAAGTTTAGTCACATAGTCTATTATGTTGGTATCCTAACTTTTATGTTATCTATATACAGTCACACACAAAATTGAGCGTACACCCTGGACTGAAATGATATGTCAGATATTTCGTATGTAAACAGAATCTCTATTGACAACAGATACCAGAAGTGTACGATACATACTTTGCATTATGTTATTACATAAGATACAAATCAAAGAAATCAACACCAAAATCACTGTAAGACCAAAACAACACACATATGAATTGTAAGACACAAAATTGAGCGTACAGGCCGCTAAACTGCAACAAAATTGGTCAGAATAATCAATGCATATAATTTAATTCTTCGTATACCCTCCATTGGCATCAATAACTGCTTTTAAGTGACTAGGCATAGATTATTAATAGTTTGGTGAATTATGGAGGAAGTTTCCCCCACGTATCCTTCAGGTCATTTTAATGATAGAAGAGCTGGTATCAACCGAATTTTGAACTCCTGCCACGAATTCTCGATTAGGTTGAGATCCGGTGACTGCGGAGGGGTTTCAGCTGCTTCGGCACAACGTAGCAACCATTCGCTGACTACGTGAGTCGTATGCTTCGAAATAAAAATCCGATGGCAAAACCAGTTTCAAGGAAGTTTCAGAAACCTGTTTCTTCAGGATGTTGAGGTACAGCATTTTGTCCATAGTAGTCTCAGTGAATTCGGTATTCCCTCTCCTGATTTCTGCCATCGAGTCCGACAGCGTAACACTTCCACCTTCGTGCTACACTGTTTGCCCTGCATTCTTAGTTTTGAGCTCCATATTTGGGCGTCTGAAAACTATCGGTTTGACATCTGAGCTAAACACATTTACTTCGTTCTCGTCGGTGAACATGGCGTCGTTACAGAACTCCTGTGGCATTACAGCGTGTTTTTGCAAATTCAAGTATTTTCTTGCGATTTGTGGAGGAAATTAATTGTTTCTTACGTGCTACCCGGCCATTCAGATGACTTTTCCGAATGACTCGGCGAACGGTTTCTGTAGAGACAGGTTATTGATTATCTGTGAGACTTCCGATGACGGTTTTGTTACGCTTGTCTTCGGATTCATTAGAATTGTACGTTCAACCATTCGTTAATCTTGGTATGAGAGAATCCGTTTTCGTCCTCATCCGGGATTATTCTGTAGTTTTCCTTAATTCATACATTTATTTATTATCTTCTTTACCGTTGAATAGGTTCGATCAATGATGTGGTCAATTTCACGCAATGACTTTCCTTTTCCGCACAAATCTATTACCAACTTCCTTGTAGTAAGGTCGGTTTGCTTCCTTTTGGCCCCCATTTCACAACAGCTGCATGTTCGAACACACCAAGCTAACTGATGCGATACAAACAGTCTACAGTTACGTTTGCTAATGACCTTTCAATACTACGTCATTATTCTGTTTATTGCGTGGAGTGTTTTGTAGGTGTACGTTAAATTTTGTGTCTGATAATTCAAGATGTTGTTTTTCTTTTACAAGGATGGCAGTGCTGATTTGTATCTTATCTAATAACATAATGCAAAGGATGTATTGTACACTTCTGGTAACTTTTTTGTCAATAGAGATTTTGTTTACATACGAAATATCTACAATATAATTCGAGACCAAAGTGTACGCTCAATTTTGTGAGTGACTGTATATTAATGAACATAAGTAGGCAAGATATGACAACACCTCCAGACTTTCTTGCAGAAATGCACAAAATGCTCTGTGCTTTGTGTCTAATGTATAACAATATTTGAGCACAAAAGTGATTAAAAAATCTATATAAAATTTTGTAATTAGTGTGACCTGAAAGATTTGGAATTTTATGTAGTTATATACTCAAAGGATGATTATTAACAATGCGTACAGTACACGTGCATATTTGAGGTGCGTGATTAAATCATGTGTTGATAGTTGCCGCACATTACATTGCCGTAAGTGTTAAACACGCTGATCGACACATCTCGGACTGATTGATACATAGACACTCATGTACTGAGAAATTTAAACAGTTTTATAACTACAGATTATTTGCTTTCATAAAAAATTTAGTCGTAATAGTCGCTAGTTACCTACATAATATTAATACAAAATTCAANATTAAAAATTTCATAGCAATCTTTTCGATGGTTAAAAAGTTATAAGGGTACGGGGTTAATATATCCCAGACAGACATTAGCATGATTGCATAAGTCTATAATTCCAAGGAAAGTAGGCTAAAAAATTAATAAGAATAAGAAGGTAGACGCTAAGAGGATCCAGGTACCTGACTTAACTCACGGACAGATGTACCAATTCCAGGTTAGCTCGGAGAGGAGCGTATGGAGTGTGGTTAGTTGAGTTGCGATTAGCGCAGTGGCTGAACTGAGACAACCATGATAAAAACGAGCACGCGACAAAACTCCCAAATACTGGTTGTGTTCGCCACACTCTGGGAACATTTTTATGGACAGCTGGAGGCCTTGGATTGAAATTACAAACTCACACACAGAAAACTATACGGTAACTATTTGTACTTTTATGATAAAAAAAAGTTTCAATCTAAATTAGGCCTAAAATACATTTATGTTATTACGTAATTTTGAACTGCAAAAACGTTTTACATTCGGTTTCGACCTTATTAAATAAAATTACATTTAGAGGTTATTTAACGTCAATCACAGTCATTTTACGCGTCCTGTTTAAGCTCATTATTTCAACACAGTAGCAGCTGTCAATAATAAATTACACTGTAAACCTTATCAGACCACGTAAACTCAGAAAGTCTTTAGTGACCGTTGGACTGGATTTAATTCAGAGAGATGGTGAGTAATACATGTCAGTAGTATACTGAATGTCACTTCTCATTAGTATTCATACTAGCGCCATCATCATGAGTGCACAAATATTGCAGATGTGCGGAAGGCANGAATGTCACTTCTCATTAGTATTCATACTAGCGCCATCATCATGAGTGCACAAATATTGCAGATGTGCGGAAGGCGATTTTGTGTATATAGTTGTGAAACTCTGTAGTTCGACAAAAGCACTATAGTTTCAGCAAAATCATTTTTTTTTATAAAAGCTCAGCAATGGGTGCAAGTAAAGTACCGCAGAGCAGATAAGTACACGGAAGTAAAGCAGTCACTGGTACTCGAACTCCAGTCGCACATGCCTGCAAAATGACGTCACTGGCCAGCAACATGGCGCAACCATATAAAAAAAACGCTGGTGGAATATTTGTTGGAAAACGATCACGTTGCCATGGTTACATCAAGATCGCCACACTATACACAAAAAGAAAAGATTATTGGGCTTTTTACATACCTCTCACGATCATTGTCCGTATAAAATAATCTTTTTAACCATAAAACAAACAAAATGATTATACAAAGAATTTTTAAGTATCTGTTATATAGAGAAATTCACTTTTTACAACTTTATGACCAGATATTTTTTTAGCAATATTATAGTCCTTGGGTTTTCTATACTTTTTAACGTTACAAACCTACGTTATGGCCTAGGTTACATGGAACACGCAACGCAGATAGGTTTGTATAGTGTATTCGCGGTTTATTCTCACTTTTCAATAAAACCTTTGAAAAACTACCCTATGTATGACGTGATTGGTTGTTTTCTAAATATGTTACGTATCACATGCATTTTATAATTGCGTGGATATAAAAATAATATAGAATTACCTTAATTTTGATTAAATTGAAATTCTTTTTACTTTTTAGCTATAAATAATAATAACTAATATTAATATAAACAGTGAGAAAATAGGTCGGTAAGAAATACTTTTCATTCAAAATATAATTACACTGAGTGCGAATGCGGTGCGTTGTCCCTTCGGTGTAATTGTGTAGACTCGGTAAACCTTTGTTTGCATGAGGCGGAGGAATATATTGAAAGTAGAACTTTTTGCAGGGCTTCAGAAAAGTTGGCAGTGACCGTGAATGGACTANGAATGTCACTTCTCATTAGTATTCATACTAGCGCCATCATCATGAGTGCACAAATATTGCAGATGTGCGGAAGGCAATTTTGTGTATATAGTTGTGAAACTCTGTAGTTCGACAAAAGCACGATAGTTTCAGCAAAATCATTTTTTTTTATAAAAGCTCAGCAATGGGTGCAAGTAAAGTACCGCAGATCAGATAAGTACACGGAAGTAAAGCAGTCACTGGTACTTGAACTCCAGTCGCACATGCCTGCAAAATGACGTCACTGGCCAGCAACATGGCGCAACCATATAAAAAAAACGCTGGTGGAATATTTGTTGGAAAACGATCACGTTGCCATGGTTACATCAAGATCGCCACACTATACACAAAAAGAAAAGATTATTGGGCTTTTTACATACCTCTCACGATCATTGTCCGTATAAAATAATCTTTTTAACCATAAAACAAACAAAATTATTATACAAAGAATTTTTAAGTATCTGTTATAAAGAGAAATTCACTTTTTACAACTTTATGACCAGATATTTTTTTAGCAATATTATAGTCCTTGGGTTTTCTATACTTTTTAACGTTACAAACCTACGTTATGGCCTAGGTTACATGGAACACGCAACGCAGATAGGTTTGTATAGTGTATTCGCGGTTTCTTCTCACTTTTCAATCAAACACGCAACACAGATAGGTTTGTATAGTTTATTCGCGGTTTCTTCTCACTTTTCAATAAAACACGCAACGCAGATAGGTTTGTATAGTGTATTCGCGGTTTCTTCTCACTTTTCAATAAAACACGCAACGCAGATAGGTTTGTATAGTGTATTCGCGGTTTCTTCTCACTTTTCAATAAAACCTTTGAAAACCTCCCTATGTATCACGTGTTTGGTTGTTTTCTAAATATGTTACGTATCACATGCATTTTATAATTGCGTGGATATAAAAATAATATAGGATTACCTTAATTTTCATTAAATTGAAATTCCGTTTACTTTTTAGCTGTAAATAATAATAACTAATATTAATATAAACAGTGATAAAATAGGTCGGTTTGGAATTCCCTGTAAGAAATACTTTTCATTCAAAATATAATTACACTGAGTGCGAATGCGGTGCGTTGTCCCTTCGGTATAATTGTGTACACTCGGTAAACCTTTGTTTGCGTGAGGCGGAGGAATATATTGAAAGTAGAACTTTTTGCAGGGCTTCAGAAAAGTTGGCAGTGACCGTGAATGGACTANTGAGGCGGAGGAATATATTGAAAGTAGAACTTTTTGCAGGGCTTCAGAAAAGTTGGCAGTGACCGTGAATGGACTATGCTCGCTACTTGCGGTACGTATTTCAATACCACTCTGTGCAAATAACAATATTTGGCAGAAGAGTGCAGTCAATCAGCTGGTAACTTACACGCCAGGTGGCAGTACGACCAGTAGGGAATATTTTGCTGCAAGCAGTAGCCAATCAGACAAGGGGCCGACTTCCAAAGTCTCACACAGCCAATCAGCGAATATGCACGCCTGCATCAAAGGATCCGCCACTCCATTTCAATTCTGTTTTATGTACTNTCACACAGCCAATCAGCGAATATGCACGCCTGCATCAAAGGATCCGCCACTCCATTTCAATTCTGTTTTATGTACTTTCTTATTCCGCGATAGTGTTGCAATTAATTCAACAGAAAAAAATAATTTATAAGTTACGTGTACAGTTGCCATGAAATTTTAATTCGCGTGCGCATAATTTCAGCTGCAGGAGGGGCGATTAACAAGGGAAATACAATTAAATAGAAAAAAAAAATTGTTTATATTATGCGTTTTCACGCAGTCTATCGCCTCGCACGCNCAAGGGAAATACAATTAAATAGAAAAAAAAAATTGTTTATATTATGCGTTTTCACGCAGTCTATCGCCTCGCACGCTGATTGCTATTTATAACCGAGATAATAACCAGCTCTGTAATTAGAGGTGGGGCCATTAAAAAAGACAATTAACACAGAAATTCTGCCCTCCCCCAACCTCCTGCCTCTCAATTTCCTAGTCGGAGATAAACGTGGGAAGGTGGGGAGTGGGAGTTGGTGCATCGAGCTGGAACAACTGGTTGTTCAGCCCGAGAACACGCAAGCACCTCTTCCCCCCCATCCGTCAACCCCCAGGAGAACAGTTGGCTCGCGCGAGTAGAGCCTTAAAGCAGATGCGGGTTTTGTTTTGGCAAGGGTGCTCTTCTGATAAGCACCGAGCTCGAGGAGTCTGTCTGCGCCTCGCCGAGAGATTCCTTCGCTCTTTATCTGCGCGGCGAACGAGCTTGTTTGACATCACTTCAGAATTATCAAGACTGGTTTTTGTAGAGGAGCGAAGGAGAAGGGTGGTTTGAAAGAGAGGCGGAAGGCACAATTAGGCAAAGTGGAGAACGTTTAGCGATAATATTTACCTGTTTTGCCAAGGGGGTCTACCAACAGAACTACAAAACTCGTTAAAAATAATAGCCGGCGTTTAGGTATGTGCTAGAATTTAGTAGACTTTCTCGTGTCCACATTAGATACAAATTTTTTAATGTGATTCTCTTTAGCCAGTATTTGTATAAGNATTTAGTAGACTTTCTCGTGTCCACATTAGATACAAATTTTTTAATGTGATTCTCTTTAGCCAGTATTTGTATAAATTGTGCCAACCCCTGTGGTTACGCAGGAGATTACAGTGTGAAAGGTCATGTGTTCAAATACATTAACTTTTTCTGATGTGTACGGCTGCTACGAGTGTTATTTCGTAAGGGAAGTTTTTCTAACTACGATGGTGGTTCGTAAAAGAAATTGTTCAGGAAACTTCAGAGGAACCCCTCGGCAGGACATGCGAACATAAATACATATGAGTAGACGCACTGTAGAAACACTACGTGGACCTGCGTTTGATCACTTAGTTATTACTTAATGGAACATTTTCCTACCCTCTTCGTATCATTCTGAGATTCAGTTACTGCTGTTCGTGTTTACATAAAGCGAGGTAATTAGAATTTTAGATTCACCAATAGGCTATTCTATATTATCGTTACGTCGATAGTTACAATAATGCACAGAAAATAAAAAGAAGCAAGGAAACGAGTTTGTTATACGGCGTTTGGNTATTTCAGTTGTGGGTAATTGGAAACGAGTTTGTTATACGGCGTTTGGTAAAGGAAACACTATACCTAACGCAGAGAGAAGTGGCGTTGTGGCAGAAAGAACACTGTGCTCCTATCCGAAATGAAACGCATTCGATTCCCAGTCCGATAATCTTGAATTAGGCTTTCCATGGTTTCCCAAAATCACTCTAGGCGAATGCTGTGATAGTTCCTTACTACAAGCTATGGCCGATTCCTCCCCTGTTTCTGCTTCTCTGAGCAACTTCACATATAGCACACAGATATCCAAAGAATATCCGACGGACGTCACTCTTGGACATTCAGGATATCCAAGGACATCCAAGAGCAGCAAAGTTACATTCACAAGACTACCAAAATATATCCAAACGTCCACCCAATATCCAAACTGTGATATAGATATTTTGGATGTGCTGTATGTATTTTAGATGTAATCACTTACCTTACGCAATGGCCATTGGTGGTTTTGTAATATCTAATGGATATCCAGTAAGTAGTACAAACTCGTACCTACTACTGAATATACAAAGGATATATATTAGAGATTCACTGTGTAGGACTTATATATCTTTTAGATATTGTGGATCTAATTAGGATATCCGGTGGATATCGTGTGCTATGTGGGTTACCCCGTCTCTAATGACCTCTCTGTCAACGAGACGGTAAGCTCTACCTCCGTAGTATTCCAGATTTGCTGGCAACATTGTAAGTAGTTGAGACTATGTATTTTCGTCTCGTGTTCAAGAGCTCCAATTCCCTGTAAACAGTACGTCTCGTTACGTATTTTCGCCTGCCTGTTGAGGACGTTTTTCATACCTTTGGTGAATAGTTTGGGACACGATGTATGCTGCCTCGTCTACGGTGGAAATACGTAACAGATTCGGCGCCCGACGTCAAGTGGGCCTTCGAAGCAGCAGCGAGTCGACCAGCATAGTGGCCGCCTCAGCGTCAGAAATTCAACTACCAAAAGCGCCCGTGCTTTCAGCACGGCCAGATGAAAGACTGACATGCCTCGCTACTATTGGCTACGCCTTGATGACGTCAGCGGCGTTGCCAAGAGTTGCCGGTTGAAGAGAGAAAATGTTCACGACATGAAATAAACGACTGTCGTCATGTAGTTCAGAGAGCCCTCTATTTCGAAATACGTTTCTCGTATCGGTTAAAATTAAATGAACCTAATTCAATGCTTAACACTCCGTTGCCAAATCTATTAAGTGTGATGTATTGGTGAGGAGTGAGTAAATAATTTTTTTATAAATAGGCCTGCATTCTTGAAGCTGATATGCCTGGTTCTCAGACTCTGGAGGTGTTCACCACGGAGGTAAGAATTTTCATATTTGGGGTCTTTTAAAAATAGTTGTAAATGTAGAAGGAGTAGAAAATTTTTAAGTTTTAGACTTTAACCAGAATGTTTTAAATTTGTTTAAATTGAAGTTTTGTAAAAAGTAAATACATCTTAAAGCAGGTAAATTTTGGGGATGACACTTTGAAAATATACCAAAATAATTTAACGCTGTGAGATCGTAGAAATCATTATAAATATATGTTGTATCAATTTTGTTAGCTATTGCTTAATATTTTATCTAAATATTTAAATTTCGTTTTTTCGTAAAATATTATGAAATATTGTATTAAACATTTTGTATAAAAGTAGTTATATAAAAATATTCAAGAAAAGGATTTCTAGTTTTATAATAATGAATATCTTTAAATTCCCATAACATGTTTCCAGTTACAACCACGAAAATAGTAATGTTTTAAAGGTTTGAGAAAACATGCCAGGGCACCTCTGTAAGAAGAAATGATGCAGACAAACATAAAATGATAACCTTTCTGCTGCCTTGTGTTGATAGGGTTTTCTTCGGGGGTGTTTTCCAAGCCTCCAGCCTACAGGGGGTAGAGGGAATGTCGTAGTACTCCAATCAGTTTTTAATGTTGAAATAACTTTGACGTAAAGACAACATAACTGATTACCTAGTCTGTTGCCAATTCTACAGTTAGTGTTCCTGATAGTTTTTATGTATGTTCTATTACGAGAAGGATTTTTCTCGAAGGATTGCTTTAAAAAGTGCTGAAACGTTTAAGTTCTATAGATACTAGGGCTTCTTCATCTAAGAGCTAAGAGTCTCAGGTCATTTCCCAGTTCGCGGCATGTTTTCTGGACGGATTTCCTCCAGACGATTTATTTTGAACGGAGGTCGAAAAAAAAAAANACACATTACCATTGTAAGAGTTTTCTCGATTTACTCACGTTTTTAACCCATAATCCTTATTCCGCAGCTGCTTTACCCGAAATACGTATATCGCTCAGACTGGCGAACCTGTTTCACGCGAGAACTCCGTGTGAATATTAATGCGCCGATTTAAACACGACATACCACATTTTGGTAGTGATATGCAAGTTAAAAATTTTTTACTGCAGATGTTGTATGCCAAAACACTTAAAAAAATTAACCTTTAATGAAAACTTTACTTACGTAAACGTTAACTCAGGAAATTGAATGTACCAAAGATAATTCTCTGTAATAAAAATGCTTTAACACTTTGGTGTTCCAATACAATGTGACAAAGTAAGTTGCATTTAAATATTGCAAATTTTGTTTAATGAACCTTTTGATAATAGGACATTGGTAGACGAAAATTCAAATGAGATAATATGAAAAAACATCGCCGACTAAATAGTTTAAATTGAAATGTCTCCATATTGCAACACGTGGCAAAACAAGGCTTCACATCAAATTACTTATATATTGAAGCTACAACTGCATGAAATACTGATACGAGTATCATTAAAGATATTTATTTACCCCGAGATATGTATAGCCTCGGTTCGCCGGTAAACTGACACTGCGCGGTGTTCACAACACGTCCAATACTTCTGAGTGCTGGAGTTTTATGAAAAACCATGGGAAAACCGAATTCAGGATAACCGGATCTCTGCTACACCTCACTATGTAAGGATGAGAGCATTGATGAATCCCACAAGAAATACGAGAACAGCATAAGACGCGGCTCCCGTATGTAAACCGAGCGGCGACGGTGGCGCCGCCAGTTGTGGATAATTTGTATATAAATATCCAGTAACCTTCCTTACGTGACGTTATTATTAGGAGAATCTGAGTTACGTGGGAGAAACCGTCGCTAGTTGAAAAATATATCCTCTTTTATCTGCTCGAGGTGCTGGGTGAACCTATAGTAGCGTGTGCGATAAACATTTTTCGCTTGAGTACCCCTGAGAGTTTTAAAAACAGGATCGACTTCAAAGCAAAACCGCTGTGGAACAGTACGCCCGCTTGCAGGCCATTTAAACGATTTTGATGTTGAGACAGCGAGCAACAAAAAGAACGTTCCGGACCTTACGCTTTCATGTTGTAATGTGGTTACAGGCGAGGCTTCGAACAGTTCATTCGTGTTACATTTTTTTTCTTCACTGGAGTTTAGCTGGATATTTGTATTTTCGGTTTTAACTTGGCTGATAAGAAATATTTTGAAAGTAGCAATATTAACGTGAAAGCTCGGAAATTTTGATTGGAAATTATGCCCGTGAGTAAAATTTAAGTGATGTAATAAAAAAGGCACTGGAAAAATTCTCAAGTTCCTGGCCTGTGGGCTTTAATTTAGGCTCGCCTGTGTTCTCGAGGAGTTTACGTTTGCAAATTGGCTGGAGATACTTAAAACTGTTTAAAAGCCACAATTTTTTTCTGAATTTTGAGGATATTTCGTGATTTCATGACAACATTTTGATGAGATACTAATTAAAATTTCAAATCATTAGTAAAATTGCATTAATAATAACAATTATTTGGCGTAAATTAAAAAAATTTCAGTTAAAATGTTGATTTGTACATTAAAAAAAAAGTTATTTCAACAAAAAGTTAGGTTTAGTTCAGATAAAGTATTTATTGAGTCACAGGAGAAGCATGTTACATTTTCTTTCAAATGCGAAACTTGGTTAATCTGCGTTAAGAGCTAAACTTCTGGCCATCAAAAGTTAAAATTAAAATAGGGTGATCCGTATATAGTCTATTTACGGTTACGTCCAACTTTTCTGAAGTCATGCTATAGTTATATATCCTGGATATACCTCCGCCTCATGAAAACAAAGCTTAACCGATTCGACAAAATTACACCAAAAGGACAGAGCACTGCATTTGTGAGCACTCAGCTTAATAATATTTTGCATACGAAATATTTCTTACTAGGCATTACCAACCCACCTTTTTTCTCATTGTTTTTATTCATATTTATTATAAATTAAATATTTTAATTTAAAGATAAAATATAAGTAGTAGTTCAATTAAAGAAAAAATAAGGCACTCTTATGTTAACACAAGTATAAAACGCCTGTGACACATGATATAGCCAAGCACGTCATACATAGAATGATTTTTCAAAGGTTGGATNACGCGGCTCCCGTATGTAAACCGAGCGGCGACGGTGGCGCCGCCAGTTGTGGATAATTTGTATATAAATATCCAGCAACCTTCCTTACGTGACGTTATTATTAGGAGAATCTGAGTTACGTGGGAGAAACCGTCGCTAGTTGAAAAATATATCCTCTTTTATATGCTCGAGGTGCTGGGTGAACCTATAGTAGCGTGTGCGATAAACATTTTTCGCTTGAGTACCCCTGAGAGTTTTAAAAACAGGATCGACTTCAAAGAAAAACCGCTGTGGAACAGTACGCCCGCTTGCAGGCCATTTAAACGATTTTCATGTTGAGACAGCGAGCAACAAAAAGAACGTTCCGGACCTTACGCTTTCATGTTGTAATGTGGTTACAGGCGAGGCTTCGAACAGTTCATTCGTTTTACATTTTTTTTCTTCACTGGAGTTCAGCTGGATATTTGTATTTTCGGTTTTAACTTGGCTGATAAGAAATATTTTGAAAGTAGCAATATTAACGTGAAAGCTCGGAAATTTTGATTGGAAATTATGCCTGTGAGTAAAATTTAAGTGATGTAATAAAAAAGGCACTGGAAAAATTCTCAAGTTCCTGGCCCGTGGGCTTTAATTTAGGCTCGCCTGTGTTCTCGAGGAGTTTACGTTTGCAAATTGGCTGGAGATACTTAAAACTGTTTAAAAGTCACAATTTTTTCTGAATTTTGAGGATATTTCGTGATTTCATGACAACATTTTGATGAGATACTAATTAAAATTTCAAATCATTAGTAAAATTGCATTAATAATAACAATTATTTGGCGTAAATTAAAAAAATTTCAGTTAAAATGTTGATTTGTACATTAAAAAAAAAGTTATTTCAACAAAAAGTTAGGTTTAGTTCAGATAAAGTATTTATTGAGTCACAGGAGAAGCATGTTACATTTTCTTTCAAATGCGAAACTTGGTTAATCTGCGTTAAGAGCTAAACTTCTGGCTATCAAAAGTTAAAATTAAAATAGGGTGATCCGTATATAGTCTATTTACGGTTACGTCCAACTTTTCTGAAGTCATGCTATAGTTATATATCCTGGATATACCTCCGCCTCATGAAAACAAAGCTTAACCGATTCGACAAAATTACACCAAAATGACAGAGCACTGCATTTGTGAGCACTCAGCTTAATAATATTTTGCATACGAAATATTTCTTACTAGGCATTACCAACCCACCTTTTTTCTCACTGTTTTTATTCATATTTATTATAAATTAAATATTTTAATTTAAAGATAAAATATAAGTAGTAGTTCAATTAAAGAAAAAATAAGGCACTCTTATGTTGACACAAGTATAAAACGCCTGTGACACATGATACAGCCAAGCACGTCATACATAGAATGATTTTTCAAAGGTTGGATTCAAAAATTGTGAAGAAACCGCGAATAGACTATACGAAATTCCCAAGAAATATATTTAATGATATTCTATTGACATCAACAATCATTTTGAGCGGTATCCTAATGTGATAAACGTGTTCATTTTTGGGACTGATATGAATAATAATAGATTAAAACTACTTCAGCTCGCTACAATCATATCTGAAAAGTAATTTTACTCCAACGTCATAATACACACAGACTATAATTTCTTATCGCTACCCAAATAATAGTGTTATATGCAAAAAACCTAGAAATAGTTTTATACTCTAGACCGCCTTTAACATTCCATTGGATCCCATATATTGTGTTCGTCGTCTTTAGCCACTAAGCTAATAGGGCGTGTCGAATTTTTTGACTTCCTTTTTCAAAAAATGAGGGGGGTCAAAAAGTGGTATTTTGGTTAGCGATTCACAAATATATTTACATGAACTGACAATTACATTGGTTTGCTTGGTAAATAGGTACTTCAATTTCGTGATATTTTCACGTTTCATGTAAAATTCGCAGCAAACTGTCTTCTCTCAAGAAGTGCCATCTTATCATTATTTCTGTTTGTACTTCTGCTCTGAGGTTAAGAATATACTTATATTTTACTATGACATCTATAAAAATATTTTATGCCACTCGCAAAAGTGTTTAAACTAGCAATACTCATTTGCAGCTAAGTGTCTTTTTATTATTTTTTATTAATATCATACAAATAGTGACTTTTTTTCCCCCGGCACGAATAGTTTCTTCTAATTTCAAAATCTGAAAATTCGGAACCATGGCTAGTAAAAGGAAGACAAGATTGGCAACTTCCACTCACATGAGTAACTTCATTGGAACTGGTCGAGAAATGCTGCCTTCCGAACTCCCAACTCTGCGTGATGTTCTAAGATATGGGCTTCTGCTAAGAGAACAGAGTGTAGAGAATGTCACAAATTACCCAGCAGCCACTCTTGCAAAGGATATTTATCCAAAAGTGCTTGAACAGTGGGAGCGAGCAAACAGTTGTTTTGTGGTGCCAATTTTTAATTCAAGAGTCACAGTCCTGAAGACGATAGAAAAAAACTGGGAAAAGGCCAAAAACATATCACTTGGTAGAGGAAAACTGGAAGTGAAAGAGGCTTTCAAAGCACTGTTAGACAAGCTCTTTGACATCCTCAATTGCAAGTGTGAGATTAAGCTATGTCCATAATTTGATGGTCCGTGCCCAGGTGGTGCCGACTGTAAACATGAAGTGCACATCTCCTGCTCTTGTTCTAAGGAATGAATATCCCTGCCAAAGAACTAGTGTTTATTAATAGTCAAAGAGAGAATGTTGGATCGGTTAGACAGCATCAAATTGGAATACCAGATCTACCTGAGCACAGAAGACAAATTAAAAAAGCAGAAGAGGCAAGAAGATGAATAAAGAATAATTTTTGAATATAAGCTGAAAAGGAAGGAAGAATTAACATTACAACCAGATGAACTTCTTTTGTCCAACAAAGATGAAGAGCCAACTGATGTTACAGATGAAGAATCTGAAGATCCTTTGCAGATTCCATGTGATGATTCCGATGTACCTCCTACTTTAAGTACAAGTCAATATAATACATTACAATTGCGCAATGTTGCATTGCAAAGTATTAGGTATGGTGTCGGTCTCTCTACGTGCTACAGCTGCCATTACGACAGCTGCATTTTTGGATGCTGGATTAATTACTGAAGGAGACATGAGACTTGTGGTTGATCACAATAAATTAAAAAGGGCACAAGAAAAAGTGACGAAAGCACTTGATGAAGAATTTCATACTCGATGCAGGACAGGCAATATTGAATGTATCTTCTTTGATGGACGCCAAGATTTCACTAAAGTTCTGTTACAGGCAGACAACTCAAGTCATCAGTTTCCAAGTATTGTGAAATAAGAGCATTACACTGTTTGCAGTGAGCCAGGTGGAAGGTATATTTGCCATTTTACTCCAGAGAAAGACTTAACGAAAAGGAAACCTGCTGAAGTTATTGCTAACCATCCTGTGGATTTTTTTTTAAAAGAAAAACAGCATTGATAAAAGTTTGCAGGCTGTTGGTGGTGACTCAACGAATGTTAACACTGGTTGGGAAGGAGGGGTCATGCATTGGGTTGAGGCAAAGCTGAATCGTAAACTCATCTGGTTGGTTTGTGCTCTTCATACTAATGAGCTACCTTTGCGGCACTTGATCACCAAATTGGATGGAAAAACTTTGTCTAACAAGTGGAGTGGCAATATTGGCAACATGTTTGATGCTGCAACAGAACTTGAAAACAATCCCTCATTTGTCAGAATATCCTTTCCAGAGCCTTTGGTTCCATTGATGTACTTCCAATTGATCAGGCATTACTATACATTGGTCCTGTAAGCCACTCTCGGTGGTTAACAACTGCGAATAGAATTTGTTGCATATGGGTTTCAAAATATGGCNCTTTGGTTCCATTGAGTGACACTGTTCTCAAAGATCTCTCTACAGATCAGTCTTATTGTTATAGGATAACTCAGGCCATAAGGACAGGTGTACTTCCAATTGATCTGGCATTACTATGCATTGGTCCTGTAAGCCACTCTCGGTGGTTAACAACTGCGAATAGAATTTGTTGCATATGGGTTTCAAAATATGGCNCATTGGTCCTGTAAGCCACTCTCGGTGGTTAACAACTGCGAATAGAATTTGTTGCATATGGGTTTCAAAATATGGCCTTAAAGGCAAAAACTTGAAGACGTTACAACTGCCTGTGGAATACATTTTTGGCGTTTACTATCCCTGCTGGTTTACAATTAAATTA
This sequence comes from Clitarchus hookeri, assembly GCA_002778355.1. NCBI lineage: Eukaryota > Metazoa > Arthropoda > Insecta > Phasmatodea > Phasmatidae > Clitarchus > Clitarchus hookeri. Next base: position 336,805 of record NQII01004557.1, read on the forward strand.
AAATTCTCTTGGGTGGAAGGACTTCGCCACATTCTTTATCAATTGAAGCTCCTAAAATCTCAGAAGGCAGAAGCAGATATTGTTTTGCCAACAATCCAACGTTCATCGTAGTTCGCATTAAGTGAAATGGTGCTTCAGACACTTTTATGCTCGGAAGACCAAGAAGAAAGGAAAGCAGGGGTCCAGAAGATAATTGAATTAAGGAATGAAGATGATGATACACCAGGAGACCTATCTGTTCGGCCTAGGAAAACACCTACATTAAATCCAAATGCAACTTCCCTTTTGGAACTGATAGACGTCAGAAAAAGTATATGAAAAGTATAAGAAAGTTTGTTGAAGAGCCAATGCAAGTTCCAAAGTGGCCATGTCATGGACAGTCCATAGAGAGGTGTGCGAAACAAATAACAGAGGCTTCTGGCAAAGTGTATACTCATGGGAAACGAGAACGATTCATTAAAGGCCAGGAAGCAAGCAGAAGAATGATGTCTAGGAATGAATCGAAGCAAGATTTGATTAATATTGTTGGTTGAAGCTTTTTACATTTTTTTACAATGTGTTTTCAGTCTTTCATAATAAAGACAAAATATAAATACAGTTGTTTGAGCTCATTAAACCACTTTTTGAGCGAATTTTGTTGGAGTTAATATTAAGTTTTCCCCTTTTTTCGGAAATTTCAATATAGATTATAAACAAGCGCAAATTTACCAAGGTAAATTTTTACGAATAAGGAAAAATCTTTTAAATTAGGGTATTACGCATCAAAAGGCACAATTTTGGACCCCCTCATTCACAAAAATCACAAATTTTTATTTTTCCCTCCAAATTGACACGCCCTACTAAGCTAAGGTCACCAGGCCGTGTCGAGTACTGCAAACGCAAGACTTCGCAGGCAATGACACCTTTGACCTAGCTAATCGTTCTCATAGTGCATGCCTGTCTTATTGTCGAAATACCATACAAAAAAGTCTTGAGGATGGCAGAAGATATGTGTTCAATATTTTATATTTTACTGTTTTGTTTTGGGGTGTACGAAGTACAACTTGCAACAAATACGGTTTCTTTTTTCGGTTTGTGTAGGTACCTATTAATTAATTGTTTGTCTAAAGAATACTTTTCTCTTATTACAAATTACAAATAAATAAATAAATTAAACACCTGACTAAATAAATATGCCGAAATTCGTAGGAAAATCTAAAAAATTAAATAATTAATAGGGTAAGAGATTTTTGTTAGCGTCTAACAGCATGGATTTGTGCGCTGTTGAGGGTGAAATAAGGGTAAAATAGAGCTACGTCGGAATGAAATGGCGGGAGAAACGGAAGTTCCACGAGAAAACCCCTGAATGACGGCAACGTCCACCACGTTTCCCAATCCCAAAGATCCGGTTGACCCCGCCAGGAATCCAATCCAGTTTTCCTTGGTGGGAGGCGAGTGATCTGACTACTGCGCCGCCGTGGCCCCACATCAGAATATAAATAAATGAAATAATTACAATGTTATTATCACAGAAGCATAAACGCCACGTGTACTCTGATCTCTAAATGCACGCGCCATTAAAATGATTTAAACATGTCAGCAATAAAGTCATTACGTCATTCGCCAATCAAAATAAAGCCATGAACTTTACACATGTTAGTCGTAGGAATATGGAAGCCATTTAATGTGTGTTCACTGTATCGAATACAACACCATTTGTGAACACTGACTACTTGGCTTCCTTATTCCTACGACTAGATGGAGATTTTTGGACATTCGCCATTGCGATGCAGATGACTGTCATGGAAAAACAAGACTGAACACGAAAAAATAATTAAGAAATAAAAATAACCTATGGGTATGAAAATAAATATATATACAAAACCAGAAAATTCCAAGAGGGAGTAGGGTCAAGAAACAGGACAGCAACTAGTTACGAAAAATATATATGTATGTGTACACCACCAACTGGCAGCACATAGAAAACAACACAGACTAGAAACCTGCTTGAAAACTAGGACAACACAAACAAAGTATGTAGAAACAAAATGTGACAACACAACAAAGAAACGTACTTAAACACAGCAGTTTTACCAACATGACAGAATGCAAGGCACGTATGCTGTAGTCAAGAATAGTATGTACGAGTGCGTTTCTTTGTTGTGTTGCCCCATTTTGTTTCTACATATTTTGTTTGTGTTGTCCTAGTTTTCAAGCAGGTTTCTAGCCTGTGTTGTTTTCTATGTGCTATCTGTTGGTCGCGTATATACACACACACACAAACATATATTTCGTAACTAGCTGATGCCCTGTTTTTTTTTTACTGTATTTCCTCTTGGAAGTTTTTAGTGTTGTATAAATATTTATTTTCTCGTCAATAGGTTAGTTAAGTATTTTTTTCGTGTTTTGTCTTGTTTTTCCATGACAGACATCTGCATAGAAATGGGGAATATCAAAAAATCTGCATCTAGTAATTTCCCCCCCCCCACCCAATTGTATAATTCATTCAAATATTCTTACCTGATGAAATAAAACTTGTGGTAATTTATAGTTTAAGTATTTAGTTTATTATAATAATATAACAACAGTTCAGCGAGCAGTCGGAAGAACATTGACAACAAAACAAAAAACACATAGAGGTGACGGTGCTAGTGTCGCCGCCATAGATAATATAATTGCGTTTATGTCACACTCCAACATCCTCCCTTGGACATAAACCCATTCTGGTTGAGCAGTAATCAAGCTTCAGTTGAGATATCCCTTTAGTCAGCGCGTCGGCCACCATCTCATTTGTCTGAACGTACTTGATGACTATCTTCTTCAATTGTACTTTGTCACGTACAAAGTGATGACGTATGTCGATATGCTTGGTCCTGGAATGATAGTTTTCAGAACCTGAAAGTTTAATCGCGTTTTGGTTATCACAGAAAACAATAACAGGTATAGCGGCTAAGTGTGGCCATATTTCCTCCTGCAATTGTCTGAGCCACATAGCCTCTTGAGTGCAGCTGGAAAGAGACATGTATTCAGCCTCGGTAGTGGACAACGCAACAGTTTGTTGCCGACGTGAGTTCCACGTAATTGCGCCACCCTGAAATATAAATACATAGCCGGTACATGATCTTCTGTCTTCTTCATTGCTTGCCCAATCTGCATCGCAATAGCCATGTATTATATTCTCTTCATTATTTTTCTTGAAAGTTAATGCGTAGTTTTGAGTATGTTTCAAGTATCTCAAGACTCGCTTCAGCGCCATCCAATGCTGCATTTCCGGTCTTGAATTAAATCTACTCAGAGCATTTACAGCATAGGATATGTCGGGACGGGTTCCTTGTGATAAATATAACAATGATCCAATTATTTCATGATATGGAACTGTATCTGCCATTGAATTTTCTTCTTCATTCGAGTTAAACTTTGTTTTTGGATCAATAGGTGTTTTTACACCCTTACAACTTGACATACCATATTTGCTTAATATTTCTTGTATATATTTCTGCTGGTCAATACTTATAGTCCCATGTTTTCTGTCTTGATGTACATGCAAACCCAGGCAGTATTTAAGTTCTCCCAAGTCCTTCATTTCAAATTTGGAAAATAAGTTCTTCTTGATATAATCTCTAGTACTCGTAGAGCTTGTATACAAAATTATATCATCTACGTATACAGCTAAAAACGTTATATCATCATTCTCAATCCTATAATAAATACAAGGATCAAGTAATGACTGCAACAGACCTATTTCTTTAAGTGTATTGCTCAGTTTCTGATTCCACAGTCTACTGGCTTGCTTTAGTCCATATAATGACTTTTTTAATAAGCATACTTGTGTATCATTTTCTTTGAAGTTAGAAGGTTGACTCATATATATTTGTTCTTCTATTTCGCCCTGTAAGAAGGCAGACACGGCATCCATCTGGTGCATTTGCAAATTATATTTCACTGCTAATGCAAACAAATATCTCAGGGATGTATATCTGATTACCGGAGAATAAACTTCATTGTAATCCAATCCTTTTCTTTGAGCGCATCCTTTGATCACTAATCTTGCCTTGTATTTTGCTATATTGCCTTTTTCATCTCTTTTGGTTTTAAAAACCCATTTACAGGATATAGCTTTCTTACCGGCAGGCAAATCACACAACAACCAGGTATTATTTTTCTTTAATGAGTTGTACTCATCATCCATAGCTTTACTCCAATGACTGGATTCAGAGCTAGATAGAGCCTCTTCTAGAGATGAGGGATCCTCACTTACAGCCCAACATGCATAGTGTAAGTCTCCATCCTTTTCTATAGAAACTGGTTTTCTTCTACGTGGTCTCGTGTTTACATATTTATTCGGAGAGTCATAGGAACTGTCAGTGCTCGGTTCATAGGTTTCATCTTCTCGATCAGACACTTCTCTTGTAGAGTTAAAACTGTCGTCTGATATCAGTGTAGAGATACTCTGGTCGTGGTTTGCGGAGCCAGGGTTATCTTCTGTCTGAATCTGAGCTTGAGCAGGTTCCTCCAACGGCATAGACATCTGTAATGTGGTATTGGGGTTCACATTAGATATAGTTTTATCATAGTGGCAGTCTTCTAGAAATATGACATTCCTGCTCTTAGTAATCTTCTTTGTATTTGGATTCAATAATCTGTACCCTTTGGTATTTTCGCAATATCCCAGAAATATCATTTCTGCAGATTTTGAATCCCACTTCAATCTTTTCTCCTTTGGCACGTGAACCATGGCTTTGCAGCCAAATATTCTTAAATGAGAAAGGTTTGGTTTGATACCTGTCAGTTTCTCTTCGGGTGTCACGTAGTCAAGGACTCTAGTCGGAGAACGATTTACTATGTGAGCAGCTGTCTCCACTGCCTCTGCCCAATATTGCTTTGAAAGTCCAGCATCATTCAACATGCATCTAGCGCGCTCGACGAGTGTGCGATTCATTCGCTCGGCAAGCCCGTTTTGTTCAGGCGTGTACGGCGTGGTAGTCTGATGCTTGATGCCGGAACCTGACAAATAATTAGACAAATGATTATTAATATATTCTAAACCATTGTCGGTGCGAAGAGTTTTTATCTTACTCTCCAGTTGATTTTCCATTTCCTTTTTATATACTTCAAAGACTTCTTTTATATTCATTTTGTTTTTTAGAAAGTAAACAGCAACTTTTCTAGAATAGTCATCAACAAAGGTGATGAAATACCTGGCTCCTCCCATTGAGGGCATCTCCATAGGGCCACACAAATCCGAGTGTATTATCTCTAGTGGGGCCGTTGCCCTGGAGCCAATATTCTTAAACGGAAGTTTTGAATGTTTACCCTTTAAACACGGAATGCAATTACTTTCACTGTCTTTAGTATTGGATAATTGTACACCCTCAGTACATGATGGCAATCTAGTAACATCCTTGTAATTTAGATGTCCCATTCTCCGGTGCCAAATATCTAAGCTCTGACCCTCTGGTTTTGAAATCATTGCATTTCCTTGACATATATTTAATTTATACATGTTATTAGTCAGTCTAGCAGATGCTACTAATTGCTTTTGTGCATTGTAAATCTCACAGCCAGTTTTATTAAATATAACTTGACAGTTATTCTTTGCCAACTGACTCACTGATAACAAGTTGGTACTTAATTGTGGAACATATAAAATATCTCTCACCTGTATGTGATTTATTTTACCATCTTCACCCAAGAGATCCAGGTTTACATTACCTATCTTTTCTACGGCGACTGAAGTACTGTTGGCAACCATTATCTGTTGAATCGGAGGTGCCCGGACATCATACATCCAGTCAGATACATTTGTCATGTGTGAAGATGCGCCGGAATCTACATACCATTCCACTCTGTCAATTTGTTCATGAACTGTTGAAAAAACTGCTGCAAAACCTTTATCATTAGTTCTCCTTTTGCTTTTACAGAATTTACTGAAATGTCCATACTTGTTGCAATTATAGCATCGGGGACTTCGGGGGCTATCAGGCTTATTGTACTGGTTATTTTGATAATTATTTTTGGGGGTATTTTTATGCTTTGTATAAAGAACCGAGACACTTGACTCCTTAACTTCTTGCAGTAGCTTCGTTTTGATTGAGTCTGTACTTATCTTTACACCGGAGCTCTCCAACCCCATGATCATTGGCTTGAATTGTTCCGGCAAGCCAGCCAACATTAATGTGCCCAACCATTCATCGTCTACGCAAAATCCAATATTCCTCAACTTGTGTGCTGTGGTTACTATTTTATTGACGTATTCTTCAATACTTGAACAGCTATCTAGCGTAGTGTTCACCAAATCCCGGAGTAACCCAACTTTTCTTGTTAAACCCGAGTCTTCAAATGCATTCTGTAGATTTTGCCATACCTCGGTAGAAGTCTTTGCATCTTGAACGTGGATATAATTTATCGGATCCACAAGCAAAATGATTTTCGACTTAGTCTTGAGGTCACGCTTCGGATCTATTGCACCGCCGTCGGGTTCAACGCACTCCCACAAGTCTTCGTGCTGTAAAAACGTTTGCACCGCAAACTTCCAGGTGCTATAGTTCTCTCTTCCTAATAATTTGTCTATTTGCACGTTAGACACAGCCATGTTACTTCGGAGCAAATTCAAATTTTTGCTTTGTAACGGCTAACTTAAAAAAATCAGAGAAAACTTCGCGGAACTAAAAAACTTTTTTTACTAACGGAATTACTCTCACAACTTTATGACTTTAACGGCCGTACTGGGCCCATAACCTGATGAAATAAAACTTGTGGTAATTTATAGTTTAAGTATTTAGTTTATTATAATAATATAACAACAGTTCAGCGAGCAGTCGGAAGAACATTAACAACAAAACAAAAAATACATAGAGGTGACGGTGCTAGTGCCGCCGCCATAGATAATATAATTGCATTTATGTCACACTCCAACATTACCCCTNACATAGAGGTGACGGTGCTAGTGCCGCCGCCATAGATAATATAATTGCATTTATGTCACACTCCAACATTACCCCTACGATTGACATGTGTAAAGTTCATGGCATTATGCTGATTGGCGAATTACGCAGTGACTGCATTGCTTGGGTGTTAAATCATTTTGGTGGCGCGTGCATTTGCAGATCAGAGTACACGAGGCGTTTAGGCACCATTTAGTTCCTGTTTTCTTACCTGTTTTGTGGTACGGCTGGTGATCGTATACTATTGTATTGCTATTAACCCCTGTGCTGCAACCGTCGTTGTTATTCCTCATTATGAGTCATAAATTAGACAGTGCTTTGTAATTAAATATTTATACCCAAAAGTTTGTATTTTAACATCATATTTCATGTTCGCCTATTGTCGCGCAGGATATGTCCAGCCCCTCTCCACTTCTGCTAGACACGTCACTTATCTGGCATCACAAGCTCCAGTGGGGACCGCGGTGGTTAAGTGGTTAGCCTATTCACTCGCCTCCCACCTATGCGAACCGGATTCGAGTCCTGGAAGGGTCGCTCTCGGGTTTTCGCAAGTGGGAATCGTGCCGGACGATGCCGCTGGTCTGCGGGTTATCTCTTGGATCTCCTGTTTCCCCCGCCCTTCCATTCCAGTGCTGCTCCATACTCACCTCGTTTCACCCTCATCAGTCCTCAAGATCCCAACGTCAAGACCCGAAATTTCTCCACTACTCTCCACAAGCTCCAGTAATAGAGTTGGGTAAGGGGGATGGGTACATGTTTCGGGTGGCCTGGCGTAACAGCTGACTTGGAGGACAGATTTGTGTCACCTTCGAGAAGTTTCTGGCAACCTCTGTTGTCACAGCGCTAGAGCGAAGCGAAGAATGATCAGGATTGCACAAGGGAAGGCCGCCGCCAGTTGTTCATCATAGCCGAAGCTCAGAGCGGGGGTAGAACAGGCCCTTGTGAGGGCCCTCGACCGCCCAACCGGGGTTTCACGTATTTCTGGCGTAGGGTTAGGAAAGGCAAGCCCCTCCACCCTCTGCCACCCATATCCACACTGTGCTTACAGCGGTTTCCCGCCTCGGTCACTATTCTCCACTAGGTTACCCCAGTGGACCGGTTTGTAATGCATAAGGGAAGGCATTTATTCGAGGCAGCTAAATAAAAAGTTATTGTTGTGAACATACGTCATCGCAGAGCTAAGATTTCACAGAAAACTCAGTAGATAACATGAAACCGTAAACTGAAAACAAGCCGAGATTCCTTGTGCGATTGATTGTTTTTTCTTTTTTCTTGTGTCTTTTTTGCTAACTACAGATAATCTTGTGCTGTTTTCAGTATATGTTTTCACGTCGTCGCCTTTGTTGTTTGNGTATATGTTTTCACGTCGTCGCCTTTGTTGTTTGTGACGACATAGCTTTGCAATGCCTTACTTACCCCCTCACAGTTTGCGACTAGTGCCTGTAGTACCAGGGTGCTGGATGACCTTGGAAACGGAGTATGAGTGACAGCGAAGCACCGGGGGACGACGTAATCTTCCTGGCGTGGGACCAGTGGCCTGCAAGTTGCGTCAAAATNTGAGTGACAGCGAAGCACCGGGGGACGACGTAATCTTCCTGGCGTGGGACCAGTGGCCTGCAAGTTGCGTCAAAATTGTGGGGATTCTTCGAGCTGCTCCTAGATGGCAATGGATACTGTGATCCACACTTCAAACAGTTGCAGGCGAGAAGTATTTACTGTGATTATAACTGTCGAGAAATATTTACTGCATTCTGCCTTCTGAACTGGTTTTAGTCACCATGTTTGTATTTATTATTATTGCAAACTATGGGTTTAGTTGTCTCAAAATTTCTTCTATTCATTCGTTATTTTGAAATACAAAACAGCTCATTTAATCACATGGATATTTTCAATTGATGAATATAAAGAATTCATGTCCACGGCTGGGCCATTTTCTTCAGTGAAGTACGAAACATAAGATGTCGAATATTGTAATTGATTCTCGGTTAATGAGACTCTTTCGGAGACATTGCCTAGATTCTTATTTCAGAAAATTGCCTGCTCCTTCACCATGTATAATGATTGACACTGTCGTATGCCTAATTACAAGCAACGATGTCTCGATCTTGTGCAACTTCAGCCAGTTCCGAAGATAATGCGTGTAAAAACTAATGGACGTCTTAAAAATCACATTTATTCAAGTATTTTTATACATTTGTAATACTTGCAATTTTTAAGTTACCATAAATGCATCTATTTATATACAAGGATTCTAATTTTTCAAAATATGATTTTTCAAGTTTTCAGTTGATTGTTCACTAGACACTCAACATTTTCTTGCATGAATAACTATTTAAGCTTTAGATAGGCAATTCTATTTATTTCTGAGAACGAACAAAATCATTGTTGCAGCAAATATGATAAAAACCTACCATGCCTAAGTTCCGTTTGAGTGTCAGCGGTAAGTAAATTTACAACTATTGTTAGGAATTCCTGCAACATACGTATGATGATGTACTAAAGAAAATAGCTTTGCATACTCAAAAGTTCCAACTACCAATTTTAAACTCTCATGAACGCGTTTTTCAGATATTTGAATGTGCTTTTCCATTTACACTTGGAACAAATGTAATTTTAAGAGGTATCATATGGATATCTCAATATGCATGTTGAAAAGTAACTATTTCCTAAAACATTCGAAACAATAAGCAACATTTTTTAGATGTTTGCAAAACTTTTCTGAGTAAAATATTGAAATAATGCTGTTACATGTATACCTGTGAACATGTGAAAAAAGGTCCGGGCACATATCAAACTCTTAAGTCTAATCTAAGGGACACTTACTCGTGTATTTCATCAGTCTGTGCTGATAGGCGCAGATGAAAATTTTTCACGTAAGTAGGCTACTTCAATGGTGGCAACACTTACTCTCGTTTCTGGATATTATCTATGAGATTCGAAGTTCCTAATTCTTCTCTGGAGTAATTTGAAATAGGCCACTTCAACAGTCAACTCCCGTCATTCTCCTGCAAACAAAACTACGCTGTACCACAACTGCATCGATCAACAAATGAAGCGGGAATAACGTACATCATTTTGAAAATTATCTGTTAGTATATTTTTTCTGTCCATTATTTTTACCAATATTTCAGGATCAGAAAATTCGTTGAATTCATTATTTTAATTAAACGCGCGTTCGTTTAGATCATTATCGCAATTTGATGACTGTTTATATTAAAATACCAGAATATATCCAAATTAATAGCAAAAGTGCAAGAACATATAGAAGGAATCTCATTGCACCTGGTTAGAGGTAAATCTATATTCTTACTGGCAATGAAGCAGCAACCAATAAATAAAACTTTAAGCCTATTTATAGTAAACAGAGTATTGTGGAATTTAGTGTACACATTACCGAACCCATACAGAATATTCCTTCCACGGCATAAGCTAGTTAATCAGGCGGAAGAAACTACGCGGCCAGAGAGCANCCGAACCCCTACAGAATATTCCTTCCACGGCATAAGCTAGTTAATCAGGCGGAAGAAACTACGCGGCCAGAGAGCACGGTGATATTTATAGAATCGCTCCCCATGATTTCGCCCTTGCAAGCTAACCGCGTCTGTATTCCAGGATCGAGTGTNCGGTGATATTTATAGAATCGCTCCCCATGATTTCGCCCTTGCAAGCTAACCGCGTCTGTATTCCAGGATCGAGTGTTATTTCTGGGAGTGGATCGGAATCAGCAACCCCCTTGGTGAGCGGGGTAGTTGTAGATTGCAATTTCTCGAGGTCGGATATAGCCCCGTTGCTCGCTAGGGAAGGAAATGCCAACTGACAGGTTAAATGCACACACACTCCCTCCTCCCTCACACCTCGTCGTCACCCCTCTCCCCTTTCGCACTCCACCCACATGTCACACCTGCTGTGCGACAGAATCAAATGGTTAAACATTGATGAGGGCGCCGCGGGCGGTGTCAGGCGCGTTAAACATTCATGGAGCGCGCACTCANAATCAAATGGTTAAACATTGATGAGGGCGCCGCGGGCGGTGTCAGGCGCGTTAAACATTCATGGAGCGCGCACTCCCGTGTATAGGCTGTTCACGGTCAAGTGAACACTTTTGAAAGCCTGCTCAAGATATACTTGTAAGCATGTTGTGTATTCTTCCGTGTTATATAAAATAAACACTGCTATGCGCCTCATCACTTAATTCATGCGTCGGTTAAATGAAGCCGAGAAATTATTAAAAAAATTAAGATATTTTACTAACCTACTAATTTTTACATTTAGATGCATTAAATGCAGAAAGGGAAAGAAACAGTTTAAGTGATCAGAAATAGTTACATAGCACTTTTAATTCGACGTTAAGACATGGAACTACTTTCCCTCCATCGTTACCAACTTTACAGGGCGCATGTCACNAATCAAATGGTTAAACATTGATGAGGGCGCCGCGGGCGGTGTCAGGCGCGTTAAACATTCATGGAGCGCGCACTCACGTGTATAGGCTGTTCACGGTCAACTGAACACTTTTGAAAGCCTGCTCAAGATATACTTGTAAGCATGTTGTGTATTCTTCCGTGTTATATAAAATAAACACTGCTATGCGCCTCATCACTTAATTCATGCGTCGGTTAAATGAAGCCGAGAAATTATTTAAAAAATTAAGATATTTTACTAACCTACTAATTTTTACATTTAGATGCATTAAATGCAGAAAGGGAAAGACACAGTTTAAGTGATCAGAAATAGTTACCTAGCACTTTTAATTCGACGTTAAGACATGGAACTACTTTCCCTCCATCGTTACCAACTTTACAGGGCGCATGTCACNTAGCACTTTTAATTCGACGTTAAGACATGGAACTACTTTCCCTCCATCGTTACCAACTTTACAGGGCGCATGTCACTCAGTGTGCAGGTAGGATCGGCGACTTTTCTCTGAGGTCGATTTCAAACGTGCTCACTTTATCGTGAACAGCCTTTGTGTGTGTGTCGGTGGCGTTGCAGCCCCGCCGTACACAACATTTACCCCCGCCGTACCCGCAGCCGTACTCGCGACGCACTTACCCTCCTGGCCCGCGCCGCTCCGCACCTCCGTGGCCTTGGGCGGCGACGACGGCATCGGGATTTCTGCAACACACACAGCGACATAAGCGACACCTACCGAGCAACAAACGTACACAGGTCAACTCTCTGACCCAAGTTCAGAACACCTAGAGCCAATATTACACGATGTCTGCTGCAAGAAGCGTTTGGATAATTTCGCTTAGAGTTACTTTAAGGACAAAAGGGGGGTGATGAATGTCTAGTAGAGTGAGTGAGTGAAAAGATTTGGGCAGCCCCTAACATCAAGGTCTTGAGAGCCGGTGAGGGTGAAACGAGTTTAGTACGGAGTAACGCCGGAATGAAAGAACGGGGGAAACGGGATATGCCCGAGAAAACTCGCCGACCAGCAGCACGATTCTCCCATACGAAAATCCGGGAGCAACACCGCCGGGAATCTAACCCGGTTTGCCTAGGTTGGAGGCGAGTAGTCTAACCATTACACCACCGCGGCCCCAAAGTCTAGTAGAGAATTGGGCACCCANTTGCCTAGGTTGGAGGCGAGTAGTCTAACCATTACACCACCGCGGCCCCAAAGTCTAGTAGAGAATTGGGCACCCAAGTGCTGCAAAAAAAGCCATTTTCCAAATTTTTTAAAAAAATCAATAACGTTAGTATTTATAAACACACTGCTTCATATTGTCACATTTGAACACAAAATACGTATCATATCAGTATAACGTAAAAAAACCCAAATAAGAGAAAGGAATCTAATAAGAGACACATTGTANTGCCTATGTTGGAGGCGAGTAGTCTAACCATTACACCACCGCGGCCCCAAAGTCTAGTAGAGAATTGGGCACCCAGGTGCTGCAAAAAAAAGCCATTTTCCAAATTTTTTAAAAAAATCAATAACGTTAGTATTTATACACACACTGCTTCATATTGTCCCATTTGAAAACAAAATACGTATCATATCAGTATAACGTAAAAAAACCCAAATAAGAGAAAGGAATCTAATAAGAGACACATTGTANACAAAATACGTATCATATCAGTATAACGTAAAAAAACCCAAATAAGAGAAAGGAATCTAATAAGAGACACATTGTAATCCATTCCGGCAGGTACAGCCACCTCTCGGCCAGGGTAGTAACGTGTTACTTGTGATCGCCGGACATCATCTTCTCGTGTCGCAAAGCAAGTAATTTTGTATTTTAATCAAATTAAAGTTCTTGAATAGAAAAGATTTTAGTGCCGAACGAAAGTAAAGGTAAGACACTTTGTTGTTATTTATTGGTTTTATTGGGAAGCGTACCAATTGCGTTACCTTGCATACAGGTTTCAAAATAATTATCACCTTATGTTTTAACTGAGGCAGCCATTTTTGTTTTACGAACGCGCGCTCTAAATAAGAGACGTATGAGGCCCTTAATAAAGGATAGTGTATTTTATTAGGACAGTGTCTCTTAAAAGAATACCCCATATATGTTTTAACAGCTAAAGTAACATAATGTATTATTGAATTTTGTAATGTTGTTCCACAGGCATTAAAGGCTATATGATTATTTTATTAGTCATGTAAGATATAATAATCGCAGCCTACACAACTAAGCTAAAGTAAAACCATACAAATAAGTGGTACATTGTTATGACCGGTAATGATGCTGTATTACCAGATACACTTATTATAAAACGTTAATAACTTCCTAACATGTTTCGCTATGTATGTGTTTTGGAAAATATGTTATACTACCGCTACTCAGTTTTTTCACTACTCTTTATTGTTTTAGATACCTCGTGGGGAAGGGAAGTTAAACGCTGAACACAGAGAAGATGAGAGATGCTGTTCAAGGTGTTCGTACTTAGGAGCTGAAAAATCATATGGTGCAAAATCATTGCAAAATAAATGAACAAAACGTAACTAAATCGAAGTTATTTCCAGACCATTCAAAGAATAAGTCTAAAATCTCTAAATCTAGGAAACAGCATCCAAAGTCTAGCAGTAATGATGAATCTGATGGGGAAATGCAGCTGATAGATTCTGCTGATTCAGATGTCGGTGCAGTTAATGATGCTGAATGCTTATTTTGTACGTAACTTTTAATTTTTCTTGTCTGCTACAAGGATTGTAAATGAATTAGACATGCGCAACATAGTAACGGCTTTTTTTTGTAGGTATGTTAAAGATGTATTCTGTCTAAAGACGACTGATTTTTCAACGGAATGTATTGCACAAATATATAAAACTATTGTATATGTTTTATTACAAGTAATTTCAATTTTTCACTTGGTTAGTGTGAACTAAACGGCAAACAATTAATTTCTTTTATTTTGAAGCCTTTACGAACATTGTACAAAATTCCGTTATGAGAACTTTAGCCAAAATTCAGTATGCTTCATCGTTTTGTGATAAAATATGCTTTTAAGAAATTAAATTTAACGCTTTGTAATATACAAACATTTAATAAACCGCGCCCTTGTTTGCGTGCTTGAACTAGGGCATTTTTATTAAACTATATTATTGACTTCCATTTTTAGTAAATGTCTTTAAAGCATGTAACATATAACTTAAACTAGGTTTTTTTTGTGGTACCTACTAGGGAAGTATTTGGCAGCCAATGGTATGAGTGGAAAAAAGTGTGTGTTTGGGGGGGNGGGGGGGGGGGGGGTGGTAAAAAGCACCCCTTGCTTCTCCATTTTCCGAAGTGCCAGCCGTGTTTGCTCATGCACAAGTTACTATAGAACCTGGTCCACTAGTTGGTATACCAGCCACTATGCAAACCGGCAAGGAAAATTCCTGTTAGCTGTCATTACTATACGTCGTTTTGCATAAATTCGTTTTGCCTAAAATGGAGGCGAAACTAACTTTAGGCAAAACGAAGGGAAGAAAATACCTTTAAGGAAAAACAAGTTATACCGTTGGCATGGTTGCACACTTGGGCGGGAGAAAATACGAAAACGTGGGTCACTGTTAATATGCGCCCCACTCGTAAAGTATGTAACTTGCAGCTTGTATATAAAATGTAGCACATCTTAACCAGTTCTCTACACACATGTAAAGTTACATGCATTGCAAGTGGGTTCCAGGGTCCACGGACTTGCGTGTGTCGATTACGGGTTAGTATTTTTTATTGCTACTGGTAGTTTGAACAATTTAATATAATTAATGTATTTTTAAAACACGAAAGTGTTAATCTGAAACTATCAGACATTAATTTGCAGTATTTTCGTGATTTATAATAACAGCTTGAATGATGTAATGATTTAATTTAAAGCTATAGCCCACATTTCGTAATATAAACTATTCCTATGGAGTTTGGAACACATGTTAAAAATTACTGCTTGGGCTCATAGTCCCATACGCTCTCACTACGCGAAAAGATCTATGAACTTCAGGCGAATTATGATTTTTGCTATGTTGGTATGTTTTAAATAACAGTGCACCTTCAAGCAATATTTGAATGTAGTCATCGTAAACATTATTTTACATTGCTGTATTTGAAAAATATCTAAAATAATTTAAACCTCATGGAAGAATAATTAAAATGGAGGCAACGTTTTTGGCTTCACCGCCTATCTTAACTCATTTCAGGAAGTGGGCACTGATGGTGACTTCCACTCTGATCATGTAAAGTGACTCTGATAAATAAGATATCTGATAAGGAACTTGCAACGTAAAATAAAACGGGTCCTATTACGAAAGATGGTGTGAAATCCGGCCTTGCAGGGCAACAAATGTCGAAACGGCTGCGCTAGAAGCGGTTATAGTCTGTACCATGTAAGTTGGCCAGATTCTGACAGGTCTGCGAAAGTAGCGCCACTGTTTACATCTGACTACGTATCCTTCCGCCATCAGCTGATCGGCCACATGGCAACGATGTTGTTTATTTTCTTGCTGTCATTATCAGCCGATCCCCTTGCCAGTGTACTGTTCGTGGGATGTTTTAGGCAAACTTGCTACTCAGAGATACGTAGCTGTGATTGTAGTAATAGTAATGTGCACATATATCATTAATCAGTAAATTATGTTAAAAGGAAAAATATAAATTATTAATTTTAAAATTTAGAAACTACAAAAAAAATATAATACTAAGCAAATTTTAAGTTATTTTAGACTAGCATCTGTCTAAAAAAATTTGTAGGTTAATAAAGTAAACATTTAAAACCTTGCAAAAATTTAATATTTGCTAACTCTTTTTTATTTGTCCAAGACAGCGAATTTGGGATAACATTTGCGAAACGGTAGTTGTAGCTATTATCACACGTTGGACATTATAGCTAATATATTCGAGTTGGAAATATATGATGATGTGGAATAACGTTATAATTGCTTAACAACTATTCACGCGTGCCCAACTTTCTTCGGAAACAAGGAAATGGATTTTCGGAGAACAATCCGGCGTATAATTTGCGTAGACGAACGATTACCTGCCGAATATAAATTACTAGTACTCAAAATCACTGTACACGAAATATAAGTTACTTTAAAAATTATTCATAGCTCGCGAAAAATAAAACTATTGGTATATATTCGTAAATATATATATGTAGCACGCAGAACGATTTTTTTTGTGGCTGATAATGCTTCAGAAAAAATCCGATAGGTAGCGCGCACATCCTATCCAGAGCGAACTCTGAGCCTATTATTTTGCTCAATAGATAGCGTATTTTTAAAGTTGACTGTTCTTCTATTACTGGCTTGGAACGACGCGAATTTGAAGTATATTTCATCTAATTATTAGAAAAAATAATTTAACAATATTATGCCATATTTATGTATGTTTTTTGAATTAATATCAAGCATGTAATGAAAGTGGGGTTGGAGAGGGGCAATTAAGACGTGAAAAAAGTTTTTTAAATTGCGTTTCATTTGCATACAAATCATTTAAATATGCCTTTAATTTTGAACACCTGTACATTTCTACTTTAGCACGAAGTTTAGTTTTTAACTCTAAAAACCATTCTTTTATGACCACGTAATATGAAATGTATTAATTAACGTAGGAACTCTTTCTCATCGCGCGTATTTTCGACTGGTCTAATGTGCGTCGGCAGTGCACTCAGAATAGACAACGTAATATCAACTTTTGTTCGTTCGTGCATCATATTATACAGGATTTTGGAAATGGAAACGTTGTTTGTTTCGAATACTTTACGTTGCCAGTCACTGACTATATAAGTATGATGCACAGTCATCACAGCCAAGCTCTTATTTGTTAACGAGGAGCTCTTAGAATTACGGCCATTCCGCACCC
>NQII01004557.1:354212-373262 GCA_002778355.1 Clitarchus hookeri
GACATGACCAGCGCTCACCGAAGTTAACCAAATCCGAATCCCCGATCTAATTCATAATATCGCACCGAGCATGTCCTACCACAAGGTCTGAGATCCTAGTACTCAGTTTACCAAGCGTGTGGTCTAGCTGGAGCACTACCCACACCCCTGACGTCATCTCAGGACGCTATCGGAGCAGGTGCCCTGCTCACCGCCCGGCTCTTCAACAAGAGGGGGAATCTCTCCGAGCCTCCTCCAGCATGCGGAGTCAACCACTGCCAGCACGAGTCCAACCTCTATTGATCAGCACACCAGTGAGAACCACTGATGGGGCTCACCTGATCGTCCCGTGCTACCTATTATTTTCCATGGCACGAGTGGGTTTTACCATGCCCCACCACCAGGGCCGCCACCCACGGGTAGGGAGACGCGGAGAATCTCTGAACTCACTGACTGCCAGAATCTGGCCAACTTATATGAAATTAAGTATATAACAACTTCTATGGCAGACTTTCCACAAGCTTGTACGCAGTCTGGTGCCGTGGAACGAAGCAAAACAAGTTGCGAGTATCGCGAACTCCAACCACTTTCGCGAGCATAATCGGCGCTTGGACACTAACTTGTCAGAATACACGCCAACAAGTAGGGAGTCTCTTGCACCATGAAATAGCCGAACATACACAATAGTTCCAAGGTATGTGACATATCAGTTTTAGATTAAAAGGACAACTTCGTAATTTTGCTATAGCTCCGGCTTTGCTCCCATTAACTTTTTAATCTCTGAAAACTACACAGTAAAATATTTCTTGTACTTTTACAAAACATGTTTGGAAAATGATTGCCAAAAAAATTTTAGGTGATACTACAAACAGATCTTTGTAAACTTTAGAAAAAATTACTTGAAAGGTGCACGGTATATATGAAGTATTTGTAGAAAAAGTACTGTAAGCTACCGACGGATATCCTGTAGAATTACAACAATATGGGTAGTTACCCTCAAATTATTTTTCTGCAAAATCTCAAGCTACTATTTGTAATTCTACAAAGTAATTTGTCTGCTTGATGATACTCAGCATTTTTTATGGTATAAAAATTATATTTCAACCAGAACTGCAAGAACCACATTTAATGCGGCCCAGCCAGGCATGCCCCAACACAACTAAGATTTTGAAAATTCCCATTGGGGGGGCGAAAATCAAACCCAGAAGCTCTACTTCGTAAGCATGTACACTAACCACTACGCCACGAATGCATCCATATGGTGTGCTCTATTTTAATTTGTTGTACCTTCGTTGAATAATTTAATTTCGTGTTGATATGCGGTATTTTACCTTCAAAAGATAACAACAAGTTTCTACTGAGCTCGCGGTGGAACTGTAATTAGTTTGACACTTAATTACAAGGAGCACGTTGGTCCCATGTAAAAAAATGCAACTTTGTAAATACAGGAGAAAATTAACACTGCTGACGGCTGTTCAATTTTATGGAACGCTGTCATTTTCTGCATTTTGTCACTTATAATCTTTTATTCAAAGGAAGCCACGCGAAACCATGTGAATCTACTCGTATTTTGGAACATACTTCTTACATTTATCTGTCTACAGTAACATAATCGAATAGAAAATACGTATTCAGAAATAATTCTAAAACATTATTACAATATTTAAAAGGAAAGTAGATATTTGTACTATCGCAGCTAAAATCAAATAAATGTACTAAAATCTGGCTTGTATTGCTACAAAATTAATGTTGCACACCTGTAACTTGGGGGGAATACCTTACTTTCAAACCAGTCATCATGGACTTTGTCTTGTCCAAGGAAAGAAGTAGCCCTCACCATAAGTGGATTCATGGAAGCGATGACTCATTGGCTTTTAGCACACATTTTAACTTAAACTTCTGAGATGGTATCAGCAATTTACCGAATACCAGTGTTTCTGCAAGAATGTTTATTACAATATATATAATAAAAATGAATTTTCGCGACTTTTCATTTTAGTAATATGTTCCAATATTTTTATACTTATATTTATGTGAAATTATGACAGTCGAGACAAAATAGTTAGAGCTGATATCCGTTATTTAGTTTTACTGTATTCTTTTACCTAAAATTTAAGCCCCGAATCCGCTATTCATACTCTTTTATCGACAAATTTTAAAATACTTCAAACATTTACGTAATTGAAGTCTATAAACCATTTTACATGTAGAATTTCAGCAGGGCTTCAGAAAAGTTTGAAGTAACCATGAATGGACCATACATTTATCTTTGACTGAAAATGTTTATACTTAAATTTCAAGAAATTGTTTGCAAACTTACCACATGATGAGAACGCATGATTGGTACGGTTTTATCTCACACATCCAAGATAACGTTCCTACATTTGTCCATGAAAGATTCAAATGCGCAGTAAAGTTCCCAAATTTTTATAGTGATGACACTCGGCGTTTCCATGTTTGCAGCCTGACATAAGGCAAATTTCTCATTTCAGTTTAGGGTGTTTACAAACAGATGTTAACGGTGTATTATGTGGTCCCACTATTTCTAGTTACGAGTCCTAGTTATGATTTGATGCTAGTGTACTAGACGCCATAAAAGTAACCTATAAATTCCCGTTGGTCACTGGACCTTCGCTTAACTTGTCAGAGAGAAATTAATGAGTGACCACTTCAAACTACTCTCGCAATTATGGGTTGAACATCACAATTTGAAGATCATGTCAAGTGAGCTTCGTGCTTTCGACTCATTAAACTATTCGCGTGGTTTCAATTAATAAGCGAAGGACGTGGTATTTATTGGTGACGGATAAACCGTCGGCAGAATTGTTGTTACGCGCGGGGTATGAATGAGTTCCGGATGGAATTAACCAATAAAAACCGGGGGTGGAATTAGCCGCATTAGTGGAGCACTTGGCGGTGGACGATTTGCATGCTAAACAGCTGCAGCGCTTATTGAATTACGGCACGGCCAGCCCCGCGCTAACAAACCTCATGCAGATACTGGCCGCAGAACAGGCGGCCGTGCAGAAGAACAACCGCGAGGCGATGCTTTGGCCCGGAACACGAGCGTACACAGGAGCTACGTGGCGTGGTGGTGCCTTTGATGTTAGCTGAAAAATCTCATTCACTGATTGGCTGCGTGTTACTGAGGTGCACAAGAATATTATTTCCTCCAAAAATCACTTTGTGAACTGAAAATGCGCCATCCAACTTAGAACACAAAAAAAAGCGTAATTACTGTGAAGCGAAATTAAATGTTGGTTCCTTAGTTACGATGTACTATAACTCAGTCTCTGATTGGCTGTATGTATGAATATGTCTGACTGTGAGATATTCTCTAATTTAGGGACAAGAAAATCTCGCAGGTAGGTTAGATTCTACATTCCTCTGCATACTCGAGCTTTATAAAGTCTGTTCACGGTAAACTGAGCACTTTTGAAAGACCTACTTAAGGCTCAGCTTCACACCTCTTGTAGAAATTCTTCGTTTTCGTGTCACAATTTAAGTTTCAGCGGTATTATTGGAAATGTTTTATTATAGAAAATTTACAATCTACTAGTTGTTTATTACTTTTGTATCTAATTAGCACTGTCTCTTATATCCTGCTTGCAAAAAGGCACGAACTTACTGATAACATGTAAGTATGTTATCGACTTTTTACAACTAGCAGATAACACAGAATTAAAAGTAAGAAATATTAAACAACTCGTAAAATGAAAATGTTATATAATCGCACAGGGCCAGTTATTAATCTGAAACCAAAGTTATGAAATAAAAACGAAGAATTTCGGCAAAAGAGGTAACGCCGAGCCTTAAGATATACTTGTATGTTAACTGTTTATTATTACATAATATTAAAAATTAAAACTGCCATGAGCCTCACCACCTTATCCACGAGTCGGTCAAATGAAACTGTAAAATTATTAGAAAAGTAAATAGGCTATTTTACACATTTACATATTTTTGTACTTTATATTAGTATTGTTACGAATGTTGGATTTCCCACATTCGCGAAAGCGAATGCGAATACGAATATTGGCTTTTTCAATATGGCGCCCAAAGTATGCGCCCACGAACTCACGTTTTGACCGCGGGTTTAGGACCGGCCATGTTTAAACTGAAAGTAGCCGGTACTGCACGAAGTAAACAAACCGTGATTGCTCGCTCATTAAATGAAGTTAGCTGCTAATAGTTTTTTCGTAAAGATTTGTTTTGAGGTTACTTACATTTATTTGTTGAATTTCTATAGAAACCATTGTTAAATTGTTATAAAGTGATTAGTGATATTTCAACATGGGTAAGTCATATGTTAGCGAAGTTTGGACTCATTTTACAATATGTGATGCTGAAAATGTGAATTGTAAAATATGTAACAAACAATACTCGCGCAAAGGAAGATCAACTAGTGCTATGAGAAATCACCTGGAAGGTATGCATAAAAATGAGTATAATGAATTAAAAAAAGGGAAAATGAAAAGCGGAATGCTTCTACAACAAATACTTTGGCGTCCTCTTTGCGACAATGTACTAAAACCGACCTTAAACAAATGTCTTTGACTAATTGCGTCGAAAAAACTAAAAAGTGGGATAATAGTAACGCCAAGTCTGTTGAAATTGACAATTTAATAAGCGAAATTATTGCTTTGGAGGATTTATCCTTTAGTTTTGAGGAATGCGTTGGATTTGTCAGATTGATGAACCACCTATGTTCGTCGTGCAATTTAAAAACTCGACAATATTTGATTTTGTTTTATGCGAGAATTTCTACGGCAAGGTAAACGAAGTTTTGGAATTAATCAAATCATTTGAAAAAATTGCGTTTACAACTGATATCTGGTCTGATTTTTGTTCAGGAGTATCGTTGCTGAGTTTTACATGTCACGGCGTAACAAAAGATTTTAAAGAAAAATTATTGTGTTAAAATTAGAGGTATTTAACGATAGCCGACATACTGGTGAAAATATAGCTATAAAACTTGAAACCATGTTGTCATTATGGGAAATACCCAAAGAAAAAGTGCAATCCATTGTTGGGGATGGTGGTACTAACATGAAACCTTGTTATTCATTAAAGACATTGATTGTTCATCACACCAAATTCAACTAGTTGTCAATGAGGTGCTTAAGGCACAAGATTCCATTATCGCAGTGATTACAAAATTTAAAAAGATGGCAACTCATTTTCACCACTCAGACATTGCTCAAGATGAACTTGCAGCTCTACAAGAAAGGCTCAATAAACCAAAGCTTAAGATTATACTAGAGTGCTTTACAACATGGAATAGCAACTTTTATATGTTGGAGCGCATTTTGAAAAACAAAGATTCGTTGTGTCATTACGCTTCCACAAATAACAAAATTTCACTACTAACTTCCCAAGAGTGTATAATTGTGGAAAAACTAATTACTTTGCCTTTTGAAGAAACTACAAAAGAACTAAGTGTAGCCAATATTTCCATATCTTATGTAATTCCATTATTGGCCACCTTGGAAAAGGTAATTGATGAATTTGATGTGACTGACGAATGCATCTGAAACACGATTCTTGTTCTAAAACGAGAATTACGTCGCAGATTTTCTCATTTGGAAAACGACGTATTGTTTGCTACGGCTACTTTCATTGACCTGAGACACAAAGTGAAATTTTTCAAAAATTCTTCAACCAATGATCAAGTTGTGAAAACTATTTTAGAATCCATTGGAAACGATGAATCAAGCCTATCTTCTTGTTCAAATCCTAAGCGTGCCAGAATAACTAATCATGGGATTAAAACCTCTGTATCCAGTGCCTCTCTATCAGGGAAATCTACATCTTTAAGAGACACCATGAAATTGCTGATAGATTTCAGTGAATGTGAAGAAGGAGAGAATGAAAGTCCAAACCCTATAGAAGTTTTAATTAAAAAAACCATAAATGAAAATTTAATAGATAAACGTGTGGAAAATGATGTACTTACATGGTGGAAGGTGAATAATAAGAAATATGGTATTCTTTCTCCTATAGCCTGGCAATATTTAGTAACACCACCCACCAGTGTACCTAGCGAAAGAGTTTTTAGTGGGGCAGGTCTTCTTTACACACCCCACCGAAATAGGCTGCAAGGAGAAAAGGCATCAAAACTTTTATTTTTGAAGTTTAGTATTCCTCTACTACAATTTAATTACTAATAGTTTTATGAAACTTACATAACTTACTTGAGTATATTTGGTAATTAAATTGTAACTTAGTTACTATTATATTTTTTATAGTTTATCTATTATTATTTTGAATTAAAGAAGAAATGTTAAATGGTTGTGTAAAAATAATATAACTAGAACCAAAGTTAAAATTAACATGTTAATTTGAAGAAGATTGTTTTTTGTTCTAATTAAAAAGAAGAGTTTTCGTTTCCTTTCTCAAAAAAGATATTGTTAACTTCATTTATAAATAGTAGATTTAATGTACAATATGATTAGATACAGAAATCTCTAGTAGATTAAATATTATTTATATACCTATCAAGTTGCATTTGTGTTCTCACAAAAAATTTCATTTAAAGCGGATTAGCTAAATTAAAAATGTGGTAACATATTTAGCTCCATTGTTTTGAGGTTTAAGAAGTTATAAATTTATTTTTGTTTTAATGCAATTGATATTTTAGTTTGCAAGTTTAGGTAAATATCTACCTAAATTTGATTTTTGCTTAGATCAATAAGAATAAAAGATTATTATAAGCGTCTGTATCGGCCTAATGAGTAACATCACAACTGTTCCCCAATTAAAACTTTTTTATTAAAATATAAATACCTAAATAAAAATATTATAAATCTTAGCAGTTGCATTGTTATTTCATAAATATTTTCATCTTTCATTGCCAAATACATTCGCTACATATTCGCATAATTTTTTGTGAATGCGAATGCGAATATTAAAAACATGCGAATGCGAATATTCGTAATAACACTACTATATATATATTAAAAACAACATAAAGCAAAATAAATAATTTCAGTACTCACAAATGTTTACCTTACTCTATTAATCCAACGTTAAGGCATGGAACTACTTTCTGTCCATCATGACCAACTTTACTGGGCGCTTACCACTCAGTATGCCCGTTAAAATGCATGCATGTAGGGTGAGTGAGTGAGTGAGTGAAGATATTGGGGCGGCTCTTAAAATCGGAGTCTTGAGAGCCTATGATGGTGATTGAGATGAGTATGAAGCAGCGCTGGAATGAAGGGGCGGGGGAAACGGGAAATCCCCCAGAAAACCCGCCGACCACAATTCCCACTTGCGAAAATCCAGGTGGCTTTCCCATACGTTACTCCGAGAGTAGAGTGAAGTAACAGAGAGTAACAACCGAGGAAATCAAAAGTAAACCTGGTTTTGGAACGAGCATGACGTAAATAGCATTGTGTGTTTACAAATATGTATTGATTAAGCAACCAATGCAAATTCCAAATTATGTTTGTCCCTTTACCCAAATTATTTCTTTTAAAAAATATTACTTATATTAGTAAACTGCTATACTTTCTATAAATTAACCATAAACTTTACGTATTAAAATATAATATTTAGAAAAGTCAACTTTAAAATAAAAATGCAAATTTTATTGGTCGTGATTTGTAATTTTTCCGCGCGTGTCTCTAAACAGAATGTCCACATTTCCTTTCAATTTGTTTAATTCTACTCAACTTTCCGCAACTTTCAGTTTACCTCTTGTAACTCAAAAAAATAGTGTGTGTAAAAGTTTTACTCTGGAAAGATGCTCAGAGTAACTATTATGCAGTTTTGGGACACTGCCGAGAGCGAGTAAAACATTTACTCAAAGTGTTTTGGGACATCCAAAGAGAAACGTTTACTCGCAGAGTAACATTTTGGAACGTCACATAATGGGAGTGACCCGGCCGGGGATTGAGCCCGGTTCGTATTGGTGGGAGCAGAGTAGGGTAACCGCTCAGACACCGCGGCCCCCAGGCAGGTAGGGACCGTGACATTTATCATAGGTTGATTTTAAGTGCTCAAATAACCGAGTACAGCCTATCTAGCTATTCGTTCACTGATCACTGCCACAGAGACTGGCTAGTTTTATCCCAAACCACATAGCATATTATTCAGTTCTTACTTGCTTGAAGAATTTGTATTCATCCAGATTCATTTAGGATGTATCTAACAAACCGCAATAAAAATAATAAAGAAACTGAAACGTGCACACGTTTGATTAGCGAAAACATTTCGGGACACGCTAAGACATCAAACTTGTGTACATTTCAGTTTCTTTAGCAATCGTATCGCGGTTTGTTGATTTCATTTGTTGTGCCACTACTGTAATACTTCGTTTGCACTCACCATATATGCTCAAATACACGAAAAGTATGAATGCTCTATGATTACGGATCAGGTGACATGCAACTGCGGAAACTGTGGCATGACATTTGCTAGGAGCGATAACTCGCAGAGACATGAGAAAACCTGCGTAGCAGTAGGACCTTTGTCTACCAAACTGCGAAGTATTCTGTCTCCTTTGTCACGGCGTACGAATTTACTTCCCGCAGCACCAAGAGTCCCAGATAATCACTCTGAAATTTTTTTGTAATTTTTTGTTATTTTCAAGGTTAAGGTCACTGATAAAATTCGCCGGTAAATATCGAGGTAAAAGTCACCGACATACAACATGATGGGCAAGATGGCCGCCAGTCGACCTGGAATGACAGAGCATGAACATCTCCGAGCTCCAACGCCCCACGCCCTTATGCCAAACTCGGTTAAATAATTCTACTGACAAGCATCGTTCTCTGATTGGGCTCAGGCAGCTCTGAAAACGGGCTTTACATCTAACGGGCTATTTTATCGTGTTAAAAAATGTTATTCGTTGTGCTGTCGTCTTTCGTATTGGTTCCCAATGCACCTGTCCCAGGAACGACGTTTCGATATGCCAGTAGCGAGTGCCGCTGATGTTTACGATATACGCGGCAGTTTTTCTTGTGCATTTTCAACTTAAATTATGACATGGCCTTTTCGCGCACCAAACCAAAACATTATACTGATGCAGAAAGAAAAATCGATAGTAATTCATACTTTACTTCCATACTTACGTTACTAATAAATAATAGACGGAAGGCCTGCCATCAATGGACCACTGCCACCATGAGATCACATCAATATTTCAGGGACTATGTACAGCGCATGCTCGTGGGACGCGGTACAGTACAAGCGACCGAGCCGCTACCAGCTAGAGAAGTTTCGAATTTGTGGGAAGACGGACGGCCACAGGATATAGTGAGATACGTTTATTATACGGTTATTGTTAATTTTACATTGTCTTTTAAGACCTGTGCTGCAAGTCATTTATTACAGAGTAATAACTGGCAGGCTATCTGAAACCTTATTTTCTGTGTAACTTGTATCGCAGAAGTATGTAATGGTTTTTTACTCTGCGGTGTAGCGCGCTGAAAGCAAAATGGCGTGACTTCTATGTTTGGACCAGCAATCAGTGCCATGGACGTACTGGTGGTCCATCAATGCCATACCAGTCCATCTATGGCATACCGGTCCATCTATGGCAACATAATTCTGCAGTACAGCTAACGTTTATTTTAAACAATACCTGCTTCTGTAATGGAAACTGGAACAGTTTTATTTATTTTGATGTGTCTTCAACTTATCAAAAAATAAAATGGACACATCGAAATATTTTATTTGCAGGTACTCTTAATTTTTTATATATAATATCTCCTTCAGTACTAGTCTTATTTTGCTGCGAAACCACACACAAAACAGAAAAGGACCTAACGATACAGCATGGAAATGATCAACAGAGAGCAACTTATTATATTTCTGCTAGTTAACTGCTACTCCCTTCTCTCTTCAAAAATGAACTTCAAGCGTAATTCTACACTTATATTCAACGTAGACGAGACAGGCTAACAATTGTCCAGAAAATAAAACTAGTAAGGTATTTATATGAAGGTAAAATCTCAAGTGGCAGCAATATCGAGCGGGGAGCGTGGAAAGAACACAACTGTTGTATACTGCATCAGTGATTCAGGTTCTTACATCCCGCCCATGTTGATGTGCAAACGGGGAAGAACATGTGACGAAATAAAAAATGCAGCTCCGTCTGTTACCGTTTTTAATTCAATCGTGAAAGCGGATATACTGTATAAACAAAGATTTATTTGTTAAATGGTTGCAGAATGTCCAGAAGCGTGTTTAACCAAGCACGGTCGAGAAAGTTATTCTTCTTTTGGGTGAGCACTCCGCGCACACTAAAAACATCGAAGCTTTGCGCATCGCTCGTGAGAATGGCATTTTAATGTTGTCATTACTAGGTCACACCAAACCACGACTCCAGCCTTTAGATGTTGTCTTCTCNGTGAGAATGGCATTTTAATGTTGTCATTACTAGGTCACACCAAACCACGACTCCAGCCTTTAGATGTTGTCTTCTCCAAGTCTTTGAATACCTACTTTACAGATGAACTTGAAAAGTGGCCTATGGAAAGTCAGGGTAGGTGCGTAACTCAGNCAAGTCTTTGAATACCTACTTTACAGATGAACTTGAAAAGTGGCCTATGGAAAGTCAGGGTAGGTGCGTAACTCAGTCAATAGTTGCACTGTTATTCGGTATTGTTTATGGAAGAGCTGCTGCAGTGGGTACGACGACAACGCCTTCACAGCTACAGGAGTATCGCTAATTAACAGAGATGTACACGAGGAACATACTTTTTTTGCTTTTTTCTTCGTTCCCATCCCGGACGCAAATNATCGCTAATTAACAGAGATGTACACGAGGAACATACTTTTTTTGCTTTTTTCTTCGTTCCCATCCCGGACGCAAATTATGTCATTATCTCAATATGTGACTCATACCGAAAAAAAATAAAAAATACCGAGTGCCAGCCAAGTACAAGTATAAACCAAGTGATTCCCATCTGGCAAGAAGATGGAGAAATAAGAGCTCCCTCACCAATCTCCAGGTCCAATTCATCGTCTTCGTTTGTGTCAGTGAAACAAATATCTCCACCAAAGGCAGCCTACATTGATTTCTCCACCAAGAAAAAAACGGGGAGACAAAGAGCAGTTGTACTTACTTCACACCCTACAATGCAGCACTCTAATCCCAAATGCCCACAAAAAGCGCCCTGATAAACCAAACCGTGGTAACCCCCCCCCCCCAAAAACTTAAGACTATCTGGACAATGGAAGAACCTAAGTTTGGTGATATATGTGAAACTGCAAGGGAATAAGACATGGTTCAGTGCATGTCATGCAAAAAGTGGTTTCGTGTAGATTAACACAATCTACATGAAACCACTTTTGGCACGACATACACTATTTCATGTTTTCTTCCCTTTTAATTTCACAGATATTAGAAAACCAAGATCCCTCCATTGCGTAAAAAAGAGAAAGTAAAGAGTTCTGCTACACTTGTCGATAATATTCATTCTTCAAATATCTTTGTCATTCCCTTATTAACGCAGGGTTCCTATTAAAACTAAAATTACATTATAGTTAAAATGTTTTAGTGATACTAAGTATTAAAATTGAAATATGTAAAAGTTGAAGAAATCTGAAGGTTCTCTTGATTGCACCTAATCTTCAAGTAGAAAATTCATGTTTATCGTTTGAATTGTAGTTTATCAATTAAGAGCATTTTTATTGTATTTGCAGTAGATATTATGAGTGGTCCATTGTGGAACTTATGGTCCATTCATATAAACCTATATCTATTTATGGAACACTTGCACTTTTTTAAATATTGTTTTTCCGTAAAACATATGGGATTTATAAATCCATTAAGGGTGTCAAAGAGTAGGGATTATATTATATGTATGTCTATGTACACTAATTTGTTCAATGATGTTGGTGAATTATTTATTAAGATATAACACGAAATATTTACCAGATCCGTTAATGGCGCATTTCCCATATATTGTGTAATACATTTTTCTAACTGGAATGTAAATATAAATTACATTAAGCAAATAAAAATATCCACATCTTACTTTACTAAGAAAACTTCAAAGTTAAAAATAATATAATCTATGAATTATGTAAAAATGATTGCATGAAAACCGGTAAAATACAAATATCTGATACGGAAACAACTACACGGAAAGAGCATAGGTCAACTTGCTGTATTTACGGGGCCCTAGCGGCAGTTTGTGTAAGCTTCTGTTCGGACATCGCAACTGTATACTGCGATTCCGAATGCGTCAGTGTGAAGTCATTCCGGTTGGAATTGGAATACGGACACGTAAATGGATACATTCAATCGTAGATGTGTTTTAACAGGTGCCCCGCGGCCTGCTTTTAAGTTGTTGCAATACGTTCAGTAACCCTTGGCTCCTCGTGCACGCGAGAGAGCACAGCAGTGGGCAAAAACCAACATATGCACACTGCAATGTTTCTCCACATGTGCTATCGTTCAAAAACACTTTGGCACTGAAGTTTCTGGAGGGTGAGGAGGGGAAGCGGTGGGAAAAGAATGATAGAGTAAGATATGCGAAGCACTAAGAAGATGATGTCTTTAACGCCGATGGGATCGATGTAGCAGCGACGGAATGCAATGGTAGAAGAACCAGGAACACCCCCAAAAAAAACATAAGAGGACTGCAACGCCCGCCATTTTTCATGTAGGGAACTTACCCCAGCTCTATTAATGTCTGTATTTTTGCCAATGACGATCAGTTGCCAAGTACAGTAAGTATATAGCTGTATCAAGTTAAATCACAGATTTGCACTGAATGATCTTGCAAATCTTAATCACGTCACCCGTTTACAGTACTGGGATAAGTGGAGCTACAATGGAGTGCTCCAGAAGGTATGTTTTCATGATTATTGGGTGCTCATAGTATTGCAAAGAGTATGAAGGGGTTGTTTATGGCATGCAAGGTTACGTTAAGTACATTAAAATTGACTAGAATACGTTAAATTAGTTGCATAATTGTATTAAAAAGTTCATAGAGTATGAAATTCATGTATAACCAGCAAATATCACTGTAAAAGATTTCCAGTGTTAAAACATATCTTATTACACATATACAAATCTATCTCCCCATTATCTATCAAATCGCAAACCCTTTGAGCGAAATTTTTCTGTCTGTGACCATTATCTATTAAATTGTAGGTCGGCAACTGACGTCACACCACGTGTGTGAAGGGGCTTGCTCGTAGGTGGTCAAAATATGTTTCATTTCCCCCGAATTCACCACCCACCATTGCTCTATCAAGACCTCCGTGCACCAAAAGCCGCTGTTTCATCCAACTGCTATGTGAGAGGAAGTATGAGAAAAGCGGGTGTGTGAGAAAGACTTGGGCGTAATGTAACAAGTAGGTAGGGCTCAACATCCCGTTGACAGCGAGGTCACTGGAGACGGAACAAGTTGCTCAGAGAAGCAGGAAAAGGGAGGGAATCGGCCATGACCTGTAGTAAGGAACCATGCCAGCATTGGCTGGAGCGGTGTCGGGGAACAATGGAAATTCCGAAATCAATATGGCCGGACCGGGATTCGAACCCAGGTCTTCCCGATTGCGAATCCGTATGTTTACCTTTGCGTCTCCTCGCTCGGTAGGCGTTTGGCAGCTGAGATATTTAGCGTCGGCGAGGACGAAGAGAGTTGGAGAAGAGATGGAATGCAATGAGGAGAGAAAGGGAATACCCCGAGAATACCCCTCCGCAGCAAACGACGAGTTCTGCGATGTCTGACCCTACCGGGTAAAAAGCCCAGTTGGCCGTGTTAGGAGGCGGTTGTCTGACCACTACAAAACAGCGGTTCGCTAATGAGAGGTAGAGGGTTTAGTGTTAGATCTATTTTTGTTTCACCGTAGCTTACTTTTAAGATTAAAAATTAAAAAACGAGTGTTGTCAAAGCATGGGACATATCTTAACATATATTTTTAAGTTTACAATCATTTTACCATGTTGTGTTTCTTACATACGTAAAGTTAATAAAAATTAACTAATTACAGTACAAAATGCGGACTAAAATCAATCCATTCTGATTTCAAGAATTCTGTCAAACATAAGGTTTGAAATTTAATATAACATTTTAAAAGTTCAGTAAATAAATGTGTGGGGAGTGCACCAGGGCTAGGCGACACCCTCCTAATGACGGAGATCTAGAGCGAATCACAGAAAATGCTTGACACACGTAAAGAAAAAGACTTACAGAAAATATTCAAGAAGTGGCAGGAACACCTTTTATTATTCGCAATTTTGACACATCAGTGCATAAGAATTGTTAGAAAGCGCAAAAAAAAATTGTTTTCCCATACATCTATGATAGCGTTCCTACATTTTCTCAGGGAAAAGTAAAATACGTAGGGTACGTCTCAATTTGTATGGTAGCTACGTTAAATATTCCTATATTTGCAGCCCAATGTGTGCTATTTTTTCCATACAATCAATTTTTCCATTACAATGTATTAATTTTACAAGTAAGACGCCTCGGCGTCTCACCTAAGCACCTTATGCGCCACGACCGAAAAATGTCCGCATCCCGGTGGAAATAGTTACATGCAGTTGAAAAGGGGACATTTTGGTGTTCCTTTACCTTAAATTAAAGTTGGAGTTTTCGTCTGCTGGCTTGTGAACCTCTACATCCTTGCCGGAAACCGACCGTCGACGCCGACAAATGGGCCTGCCGTCTAACAATGACTGTCTTCATACACATCAAAATTCACACTGCCGGGCGTAACGAGTGTCGCCCTAGCGCTGCCGGCAGGGTGATCACGTGACTCATGACGTCTCCCAGCCTTGATTCGTCCCCCACCCCTCGCGACGGCGGAGTTGCAAGACGTACGAGAACGAAAACAAGAAAAAAATAAAAGACTATTTTTGGTTCCTGCGCATGCGTCAATTTAAATAAAGAGTTTAGTTTGGCTTCGATGCCATAAGCTAACTGATAATGAAATTCTCAATGATGTGATATTTCTTCCCCGGAAGAGAGGGGGTGTAAATAAACTTCTGATGTATAAAATGGCCAGGCTGGGGCCGTCTTGAGGTATTCGGCTCCCGTCTGCGTCACCATGTATTTAAGATAAGTATTTTATTAAGGGGCCCTTCTGGTTAATGTTAATATGGGCATTTCGCGCTCTATATTTTGTGTAAGGGTTTCATAATGGAAAATTTTATACGCATGGTTGCCTGTTTTATGGAATTTTTTTGTAAAGTATTGAAGTAATTAATGTGCCATATATTTTGAGAGGCCGTGTGGTTTTCGATACTTTTTAATCGCCATAAGGTTTCGTTATGCTCGCGTGAGTAACTTTTATATATTTCTTTGTAATATCACGTTTGGGGCCCATTTTTAGTAACTATTTATACGGCTATTTTTGGTATAATTTTAAGCCCATTCGTATTAAAGGAAAGGTTTTTTAAAATGAATTTGTACCTGAAATACCTCCATACTCTGAAAGTTTTATTTCTGAAATTTCGTACTATATAAAATGCAATTAATGAACTTTTCTGGTTTCACTAGATGTGTGAAAGGATTCCTGTGGGTAAGTATTCCAGATTTTTCCCCTGTGCCTTTATATTACTCTGGTTTCGGCTACATGAGGAGTTCGAGCTGTTTAAGAGCATTAATTGGAATCAATATTTTCTTATAAGTTTGCCAACTGCTGAGTTGTTGGTGGTTGTTGGACTCGGGACGGTCGGTGTGTTGGCACTTGCGCACATGGGGAACCGGTGACGATCTCATGACGTCTCACAAGGAACATTTTTGATAGCGAATGCTGGGAGCGCTATATTACTGTGCAGGGTAACTACTTAGATGCTGATAGATAAATAAAGTACTTTCTTGTAAACATAGATAGTGCTAAAACACAGAGACTGACCGTAGAGGCGGATGGAGCCCTCGGTCTCGCCCAGCGAGTTCTTGGAGATGCAGCGGTAGTTGCCGAAGTCGCCCGTGCCGAGGCGACGCACCGTCAGCTTCATGTGCGCACGGTAGCTGTTCTCCGCCACGTCGGTCGAGTACTTCTTGGTGGGCAACAGCATCACGCTCTCGTAGACCCAGTAGCTGATGGCGCGCGGGTACGCCTCCGTGTGGCAGTCGATGGTGACGTCGGTGCCGGCGGGCGCGCCCACCAGCTGGTTCGGCACCCAGATCATCGGCGAGACTGCAACACAGCACAGCGCCACCCCGTCCCGTCAACGCCACAGCTACGGCTCTCACACATTCCCATTCCCAGCTGAGTCTTTGGTGCTGGAGGCGTAACTACAAACACACTCAGGAACAGTGGAGTGGAGGGATTTGGGCGGTACTTTACATCGAGGTCAAGAGAGNAGGCGTAACTACAAACACACTCAGGAACAGTGGAGTGGAGGGATTTGGGCGGTACTTTACATCGAGGTCAAGAGAGCCGATGTGGATGAAGTGAAATGAGTATGGCGCAACGGGGGAAACGGGAGATATCTGAGAAAATCCGCCGACCAGCGGCATCGTTCGGCACGACCCCTACATGCAAAAATACGGGAACGGCCCTGCCGGGAATCGAACCCGGTTCGCCTAGCTGGAGGCAAGTATTCTAACCGCTACACCACCAAGGCTCCTAACGAGGAAAAAGTTTAATTGAATAAACAATATTGTTAGGCGCAACGAAATTAATTGGTTGTATACTAGCAATTAAATATTTCGTTGCTGAAACCTTATTATTTTGTTCATATCTGGTTGCCACAAACTCGCAAGATCTGGTTTTTGCAAGTAAATATTTGCATGACTCTATCTACTTAAAACAGTTTCGGTTATCATAAGTAAGTCAGTGAAAGCACGACCGAATTTCAAACCCAGAACTTCTGCGTAAGAACGCTACGACTTAGTAACTTCGGAATAACTCACTACGAACGAAGTGGGAATTTTTTCAAATATATAATTTTTTTTTCCAAACAAATTACGTTAAAAAATATTTTCAGGTTTTAAGGCTTTACGTTTTGTTTCCTGTTGAACCTGTTTCATTGGGTGCGTTTGTACCATTTTCAAGCACCAATCAGTGCACTATAAAACTGTGTTTGCATTGCTGTCATTATTCTTATTATCGTAAAAGTTACGAACACATTTTCGTGCAATATTTTCAAACACAGGTAATCAAATGACCCGATTACCTACAACCAACCAAATAAAAGCCAGTATGAAAGAAAAATGGTTCTTTGCCCACACAAATTCTGTAATGAAAATAAAATCAGACAGTTTCAGTTAACTGAATTCTTCTTCACTTGAAAGAAAATAAAAATTTCACTATGCATTGATATTGGAACAACTAAACAAGTATTCAGCTCTAATAACGATAGTAAAATAATTTTTTGATTTAAAGGGGAAAAAATGCAAATGCTTGGAGTAGGGGCAAATTAGTTGAATGAACAAAATATTTTTCAGTGTAAAGGAATATTCTTCAAGTAATTTTAATTGTTATTTGCAACTATATATTTCTCTCAGTGCACCTGATTTTCGCGAAATGAGTTCAAGGCGTGTTGAACTTCAGTATGCTATGTGCACACCTGCAGTTTCCGTCTAGTCATTAGCCACGCATAAGGCGAGAAGACATTTTAGTGTTCGACTTATACCAAACAGAAACTCTGGTACTCAGCATCTGTGATTCGCCGGCAGGCATCTGCGATTTAGTACAATTGAAACAATCCAATCCCGAAAGTGGTTCAGAGACAAACTGTTGTAAAATACCACTTTATACTATAATAAATATTGAGGAAATCACCTGACCATTGTAAGGTAATACTCGCAAACTTGTTTGGGAAACATATTTTTCTTTACAGGTAAGATAGAATTACTGCATCTGGAGCAAAATTCACTTACATGGCAGTGGAAAATCTCACAGATGAATGGTAAAACGACCTTATGACGTGCGCATCTCCTCAGCATAGTGTCACCAGCTAGATGGGAGGAAGAAACAAAACGAGGCGCCATGTTGGTTATATTGCAGGACTTATATTCGTTGGCGCAGGCATAATACTAAGCAACAAAATTTAATTTTTAGGTAGAAAATCTGTAAAGTGCAATTATTAAATAGTTACAAATGCAAAGTTTGTGAAAAAAGAAAACAAAAGGAAATAAGAAAACTCATATGATATTGTGGAAAAAGGATAGCTTTTTGTTCCCGTGTTCAAATCTCACTATACACCTTTATCTTTACCCGCGTATATTTTATGTCAAGGGANGGATAGCTTTTTGTTCCCGTGTTCAAATCTCACTATACACCTTTATCTTTACCCGCGTATATTTTATGTCAAGGGAATTATTAAAAGGGAAAGTGTTGACTTCAAAGCATTAATAAAGAAACTAAAGAAATTCTACACGATCTTTGCTTTGTGCCGCACAAAAGTAACTAAGCAATCGGTTGCACAAAAAAGTTATTATAACGAGTTCAAGGAATAACTAATTTGTCAAGTTGCACTAACAATGGCGGGAATATTCAAGCTAATAATAAGAAATTTTGTAGAGAAAACGTGTACCGTTATTTTAATTAAAAATTNGAGGCGTAACTACAAACACACTCAGGAACAGTGGAGTGGAGGGATTTGGGCGGTACTTTACATCGAGGTCAAGAGATCCGATGTGGATGAAGTGAAATGAGTATGGCGCAACGGGAGAAACGGGATATCTCCTAGAAAACCCGCTGACCAGCGGCATCGTTCAGCACGATTCCTACATGCAAAAATACGGGAACGACCCCGCCGGGAATTGAACCCGGTTCGCCTAGCTAGGAGGCGAGCAGTCCTAACCGCTACAACACCAAGGCTCCTAATGAGGAAAAAGTTTAATTGAATAAACAATATTGTTAGGCGCAACGAAATTAATTGGTTGTATACTAGCAATTAAATATTTCGTTGCTGAAACCTAATTATTTTTGTTCATATCTGGTTGCCACCAACTCGCAAGATCTGGTTTTTGCAAGTAAATATTTGCATGACTCTACCTACTTAAAACAGTTTCGGTTATCATAAGTAAGTCAGTGAAAGCACGACCGAATTTCAAACCCAGAACTTCTGCGTAGGAACGCTACGACTTAGTAACTTCGGAATAACTCACTACGAACGAAGTGGGAATTTTTTCAAATATATAATTTTTT